>JAOTRH010201595.1:0-11217 GCA_034768845.1 Heliamphora exappendiculata | reverse complement strand
GCTTGGTGTGATAATTTATTTCACTTGCAAGATACTTTCTCCATACCTTGCCCCACTGGGGAAATTTGAAAGCACTTGAAGAAAAAGTCATTTTAGCATAAAATTAACTTAATGAATGCCTTTTGGTTAATAGTCTGTATGTGGGTGTTCAGAGAGAAAAAATCTGGAATGTGCTTGGAGATTCTGTGCCGCATCTAATGTTGAACTATCTCATACATATCATGTCTATATTTGGGCTAAATAATGGAAATAATTAGAGGAATTTTTGCTCTAACATTTGTAGAAAAGCTTTGCTTCAACTTGATACACGCAATGGCTGGTATCAAATTGGAAAACCCATTTGGGTGACCTGCGAGGGTTCTATCTTCCGTCCTCAAGATATCCAGTTGCAAACGATGATATTTGCAATGTGTCCACTTTTGATGAAGTGCTCTATTGTAAAAGTATTTGTTGCACTTTTATCTGGCTTTTGTCATTTCTTTGGCATTCTTATCATCCCTGGGTGGCTGCTCACTGACTGTCATCATATTGAATTCAATTCACTGCATCCTGTAGAACCGAAAACATAATTTTTTCTGATTTATTTTCAGAAATAGTTTACCTGCTATATGGAAGTAGATTGCAGCCAGTTTACATGTGCCTGCTGTCTCTTGAGAGGTTGGCTGCTTATTTTTAGTGGCTGAAACAAGAATATAGATGAAACTGCCCTTTTGCTTGCAAAAAATGACAAGACCGTGGAAAAGAAAGAATGGCTGCATTAGGAAGAGCTACCCATAGCAATACTTTTAGAACAATATGAGCGAATGATATGAAGATGGGCTATATATTTCTATTTAATATTCTTGCTGCTTTTCTAAAAAAAGGATAATAGATAATGTGGCTTCTTGTGGCAGATAGTATCGAATCACAAAAAATTATTCATGTAGCAAACACCAAGTAGGTCGGTTCCTGAATATGTAGACTAGTGGTTTATAAAATAATTCACATGAACATGTGATTGTGACTAATACTTGAAAGACTTACTAAATATGTTAATTGGAACAATACTTGCAAAGTATATTCTTATAGAAAGAAGCCATGGTTCATATTCTTTTCCTACATTTGCACTCCAGAGAATTTCTTTTTCTTTTGCATCTTCCCTTTCCTTTGAGATTGTCATGATAACTAGCATTGAGTTTATAATTTTTTGTTACTATAATTTGTGGTATTGATGTCAGTGGGTGATAAAATTACAGTAAATAATATTTCCATGAAAAATTGTATCGACCCTTTTGTCCCTTCACTTCCAGGATCCACTGAATTCAATGGTGATTCTATGTGATGCGAAGCTTCAAGAGCTATTCGGGTGTGCTAGCATTTCTGCATTGGGGATAGCCGAAATGTTGGCACGCCATCATCTTTTTAAGAGATCATGACAACTGATCACGTTGACTGGTTAGTACATTTAGTATATATTTACATTGCTTAATGCTTATTGCACTATTGTCCCCATATCTTGTCTTCGTGTTGTTGTAAATTTGTTCTTTGTTTGTGTTTTTTGTTTTATTTTGTTTTTGAGCCTTTTTTTTGTTTTTTTTAAATCCCTTTTCCCTTTAATATCTGCTTAATATGCATGTCTTGAGACCATTATATTAGGGATTGACCCAAAGAAATTCATTTGTTCAAATGATTTAGAACCAAATATGGATATGAAGTTCAATGTATTGCCATTCTCTTCAGTCTCCTGTTATTTCAATATTAGAGGCACTCTAAGCGTATTAGATTTAAATGCAATATGCACAATGAAGTTAAACAAGCCATTATTTACTGTTTAGTTTCATATTGCACATATATGGCTTCTATATTTTGATGAGCTTAATCCTCTGGGGTATATTTAATTGCTCAAGAGGCATAAAATTATGTTTCAATTTTTGAGAATTGTTCTCTTTTTCCTCTCTACTTTTCCTCTGTGTCTTCTGCACTTGAGGACAACATGAGTAGTTCATTTGACCACCACTTGACAAGTTCTTTAATGGTAGAGACCGTGTAGGCATATTTGCAGGCTATACATTTATTATGTTTTTAAGGTTTGCTTGAATTGAAGTGGCATTTGAAGATTTAGTGGATTCACAGAATTGACACAAGTCGTGGGAGCTTCTGATTACACGCGTTTCTGCTCAGTGCAACTATAAGATGCATTGAGACACATATACACAATGCATAACCATTTGTACTGGTGGATGTACTCAGCAAAATTGTGTGTATTTAGAAACTCTCTTAAATTATTATTTTTGCAATGACTCGTATACTCCACAAACTGTCCACTATAGTGCTATTAAACAGAAAATAAATTATTTAACTGTACTTCAAATTACTCCCACAATGGTTAACTAATTTCTCTTGATTTTTCCTCCATACTAATTGCATCCGAACGATCAGTGCCGCAGCCGTAATGGAACATATGATTCCTTTCAGATATGTATTTGCCTAACCTGCTGGCTACTTTGTTCTGACGACGTAACAAATACTACGATGTAAAGGTTTGTTTGGTTTCTCTGCTTTGGTTGTTTAGATATTTCATGTTCTCCACCCAGCTGGGTAAGTTGTGAGTAGGAGGAAAATGTACAAGGGCTAATGGTGATTAGTGGTGTTATGCTTTTGGCACCACAGTCCTAGGGTTATGATTTTTGTTATTTGGCATATTAGGCTAGAATCTCTAACATTTGTAAAATGAAGACAGTAGAGAAACACAGGAATCAATGTAAAGGATGATATTTAATCCTTTTATCTGGTCATACAAACAAGACATTATGAACATCTGGAGCTGCTTAGTTGCTCGTGCACTGCTAACTGCTTGATTGTGGCTTGCTGTTTTGCTTGATATTGCAATGAAAAGATCTTTGGAATAACAGGTTTGTCTATTTATTGGTTCAGTTTGATTCCATGGTCCTAGGTCCAGTTTTGGTTCTTAAATACTTCAAATCATTCAAAACAGCTTGGTTGTTAATTTAACTCGAAATCAAACTAAATTGAACTACGAACACCCTAGCAAAAATTGTTGGAAAAGGGCATTTTGTTGCTATTCTTAAACGTGGTTTCCACAGTTAATTTTATGTAGATGATTAAAGGGAAAGTGTTCAATTATATGTGAAAAATAAGTACAGATAATTAAATTTGTAAAACCATTTAGGACTGAATGAAATTTAGTTCCAAAGATGGTAGCTGGAAGTTGGGAAAATGGAACTTGGGAAGCTCCGTACCACATGTTTGGGAGAAAAAAAGATTTAGGAGCTTACAAGACTAAGGCTGGATTTTGAGTTTGGACTTCAACGGTACCAAGTTTTGTGGATGTGGGAGGATGTAGCTAAGTGTGGGTTTGGATCTAACCTAACAAAACACGCGCGTCGCCTCCTTCGTCTGGCCGACACCGGCCTCGAGTCTGGGTGTGGGTTTCTGGGTTAGTTCATCATTTTTGTTGTCCAGATCTATTTTAATAGTAATTAAATTATTTACATGTTCGATCGCACTCAAACCGGTGCAGAGGTTTAAACTGAACCAGTGCATTCTAGAACCTGTGGTTCTAGAGGAAAAATTGGAGGAAATTGGAAAAAAAACGATGCCTTCTGCACCAGTTTGCCTTTTCTGAACAACCACCACTTTGGCTATTTAAAGCTAGTTCCCCTGTCCACAAAAAACATTCACTTTATGCCTTCGTTCATGCTCTTCTTCTCTTGCTACTTCGTTTCAAGGAGAGTTCAAAAACTCAGTTGGTTTGCTGTGTGCATAGTGCTGTGCTTCGCCTGCACACAGTGATCGTTTTATATTGGGAGATAGACACCCATTAGTCTCAAACACTTAGGTGCGAGCGAATTTTTTCTCAAAGACACAACGTCAAACGTTGGACTTGATTATAAATTTGCTATCAAATTATATACAGCGTAATAAAGTCTTTTATTTTTGTTTTTTGTTTCTGTCAAACTACAGAAACTTTGATTTGTTTTTATATTGTTTTTGACTCCAAATGGTACTAAGTTTTGTAGATGGGTGAGGATTCATCCAAGTGTGGGCTTGGATCTAACCTGACAAAAGCACATGCGCTTCGCCACCGCCGTCCGACTGACCGACCGAGCTCGGGTCCAAGTATGGGCTCCTAGGTCGGTCTATCTATATTTTTTGGTCCAGATCCATTTCAATAATAATTAAATTATTTTTTCCAAATTTCCTCCAATTTTCCCTCTAGAACCACGGGTTTTGGAATGCACTGGTTCGGTTTAAACCTTTGCACCGGTTCGAATGCAATTGAATCTGTAAACGGTGCCTTCTGCACCAGTTCACCTTTTCTGAACAACCACCACTTTGGCTATTTAAAGTCAATTTCCCCATGCACAAAAATCGTTTGCTTTTGACCTTCATTCGTACTCTTCTTCACTTGCTACTTCGTTTCAAAGAGAGTTTGAAGACTCTGTTTGTTGGTTCGTTGTCTATGCAGGGTGCCATGATTCGCCTGCACACAGTGATATATTTATCTTAGAAATTAGAAGCCCATTAGTCACAAAGCACCTAGGAGCAGCTAAATTTTCTCTCTCAAGAACATAACATGGAACGTTGAACTTAATCACAATTTTGCATTCAAATTACACCCGGCGCAGTATGGTAAGTCTTTTATTTCTGTTTTTCGTTTATGTCGAACTGCAGGAACTTTGGTTTGTTTTCATATTATTGTTTCTATTCTGCTACAAAAGAAAATATTGTTTTCATATATACACAGATTTTCCTACTTCTTCTTTCCTGTATCAAATATGTTCCTGTGCAGTATTTTTACTAACAAAAAATTTCCTTGCTTTTTTATTTATTATTTATTATTTTTATATTTATCGAGCCACAAAATCATTCTCCGCAGAAGGCCAGAATCTCATTTCTTTCACGGCTCTGGGTTCTGGCGGAGACAGCAAAAATTATTCAGCTAAAATTTTAAAAAGAATAAGTTCTTTAGACATAGCTAATTATAGTTGGGTTATATTTATTTATCTCGTATTTTCACGATCATATTCATATTTATTTTCTATATTTAAAAAAATGTGATTCGACCACCTGAGTATTAATAATTGATTAGCTTAAGCAAGTAAAATAAGACGAATGGTTGGACTCATAAAAATACCAAGGCGGCAATCAAGCAACGGCAGCACGAGGGAGTTTGGAATTGCAGATCTAGCAGAAAAATTGCTTAAGAGCTCATTTGGTTGCATTTTTTAAAATTGTTATTTGAAAATTATTTTGTAAAAATAAATTTTAAAAATAATTTTATAAAATTTTGAAAATAAAAATTGCATTTGAGATATTATTTTTACAAACCCTAAACATAACCGTCCTAAATCAAGATCTAAGACAACTGCTTAAGATCTGAGAGACTGTCTGCAACAACCGCCTAAGACGACGAGCGCCTAAGACGAACGACGACGACAACAACAACGACTAGCGCCTGTGACGATAACGAGCGCCTAAGATGAATGAAGACGACGACGACGATCGCCTGAGACGAACGAAGGCGACGACAACCGCCTGAAACGACAATAGAAGTGCGCACGATTTGCGGCGAAATACGACCGCCTGAGATGAACGATCTGAGATGAAATACGATCGCCTTAGACGACAACAGAAGTGCGAATAATTTGCGACGAAATACGATCGCCTGAGATGAACGATCTGAGATAAAATACGACGACGACGACCGCCTGAAACGAACAACAACCACAACCACAACCACTTGAGATGAACGATGACGATCGCCTGAGAGACTGAGACGAACGCCGAGACGAACGACGACGACAAACGAACAAACGAAAAATTCCCCTGCGTTGGTTATTTGTGTTATCGTTTGACAAACGTACGAACAATTTTTTTTTAAAAAAAGTGAAAACATCTTTTAACTCTTTTAAAAATCGTCTAATTTTTTAACTCAGTATTTTTTGTTTTTTCGAACATCGTTTCTTTAGAAGTGTCAACAAACAAGTTTTTATTTTTTTCAAAACAGAATTTTTCAAAAATAGGTTTCGAAAAACTGTACCAAACGGGCCCTTAGGAGCTTGGCCTTTGAGCTTCAATTGTTTTATTGAATTGATGAGTTTTCAAGATATAATTTGCTTGTGTGAATTATTTGATGGGCATCGCAAACGCTCATTTTTGTAAAGTGTAATGAAATTATGCATTTTTTTTGAGTTCAGATATCACTGTATATTGATTTAAACTCTTGTTCAATGATTTAGTTGTTCGAATACTCTTTTAGAGTTTTTTAAACAAACCTGAAATGAGTTTTCTTAATGATTTAAAGCATTTTTAATATTTTATGAAGCCTTATTTCAATAAACGGTCAATTTTATGACTTTTTAAAGTGATTTTTAGTGAAAGTTTTGTCTGAGGGTAATATTAAAAGGTAGTATAACAAGCAAGAATCGGAGTAAAAAAAAGCATAATAATAATTGCTGACACGAGGCCTCGACGATTCGGTCATATTTATTAATTATATTTAATTCTTTCCAGAGCAAACGTACTCCACAGTGGCCAATACAATTAATGATGCTTCCAACCCAGCAATGGGCCCACACACGAGCATTATTTGCTTATTGCTCTTATAATAATGCTGAGACAGTCAAATTAATATACTAAATCAATTATTAAAGGCTCTGTTTGGTAATATTTATATTTTTTGTTTTTTGTTTTTGTTTTTAAATTTTTTATAAACTATAAACAAAAATATATTTTGTAATTATTTTTGTTTTAAAAAAATTATAAATAATTTTTAAAATTTACAAAATTCTTATAAATAAAAAAAATATGGTTTCACTTGTTTTGTAAACACGTTTTGATTATATCTTTTTTTTTTTACTATCTTTGACTATTACATTCGGTTACCACCTCTGACCATCGCCTCCGACTACCACATTTGGCCACCCCATTTGGCCACCACATTTAACCATCGTCTCGACTTTTAATCATCACATTTGATCACCATTACTACCTCTTAGTATCTTTCTGGCTAATATCTCAAATCATCATTTTTAACTACTATATTTGACCACTATTGCTACATCTTACTATCATCTGCGGTTAACACTCTTGGTCACTACTATCTGACCACCGACCACCTACCACATGTTCCGACTACTACTTTTGGCCACCATCCTACCTCTTGCTATCGTTACCGGATAATACCTCCGACTATTGTATTTATTCGCAATATTCAACTAACACTTTTCAAATATCTATATGCCAAACATGTTTTTATTTTTATTTTTTTATAAAAATAAACAAAAATATATTTTTTACTTTTTATAAACAAAAAATAAAAAACTGTTAACGTTACCAAATGAATCCTGATGTGATATAATTATAACTCAAGGTTGTTTCACATCATTTAGGATATTAACTTAGTAAATCAAATTAATTTACTAAATTAATTATCAAATAATGTGACATAATTAACTCACAAGCATTAATGTAATGAATTTTATATAAATTCTACTTATGTTCGATGCTTATAATAGTATTATCATATGACGTGGGTCAAAGAAAAAGTGACCGATAAAAATACACATTGATGTAATAAGAGATATGAATAATAGAATTGTCACAATAATTAGATCACTTGAAAAAGAAATAAGGAAATTTTCTATTGTAGTAGAATTATACTAATGATCGATTTTGAGTTATTATTTTTTTGCCTTAGTTAGGGATGGACTAGCTGAACATATTCAAAATAATATTTTATGGTATATGTTTTTCGGTGATTATATTGCCCTAGTGGATGGGGATTAAGAGCGGAGTTAATGTCAAATTAAAAAGGTAGGGAGAAATTTTAGAGTTTAAAAAGTTTTGAACAAATAAGAATAAAACTGAATATATATAGAATATAATTTTAATAATAATAATAAAAGTATTAATAGTGAAAAATAAATATTTAAAAACAAAATATACTTATGAGTCAATATTTTCGTTATGTATATTTAATTATTAAGAAAAATGAAAAGATTGCAACTGATATAACTTATAGAATTAAAATTGGTTGTTTTAAGTGGATGGGTGTTTTTAACATTCTATGTGATCGACAGAGTCCTATAAGATTTAAAGAAAATTTTAATATAACAACTATTAAATCAACGATTATATATGGGATAAAATATTAGGTTGCTAAAAAAATATATAACTAAGATGAGTATTAGCTTTTAAATTATCTTTTCTTTTTATCCAACGACTTATAATAACTCTATAATTTTTATCTCGCTCAACCGAATATGAATTAAATTTTTGCATATATAATACTAATCATAATCCCTTAGCAAAGAAAAAAAATATGAGGCACCCAAAATTATTTATTGTTGAAATTTAATCACCAATATCCGAACACAAACAGAAGCAAAATTCACACACACAAAAAAATCAAACTAATATTTACGTGGTTTGACACATCATGTCTATATCCACGAATTAGAGAGATATCATTATACTCGTAGAGTATACAGTCACAAAATCAAAAATATTTATTCGATACTTACAACTCGAGCTCTGAAATAAGTCTCGTTTTTTCACTTAAAGGTGAACCTGATATCCCCAATGTGTTTTTGCCTCTTCTTATATTATTTCTCCTTTTATCCAATTCTTCACACAAATATATTAGAGTTATAAGATGTGTATTTATAAGCAAATTTTAAAATTTTAACTATCATATAATTATAAAATTTTGAATTATATGAACTTGCATAATACAAAATACACATCCCTGTAATCAAATTCAATTCAATCTAATTTAAAGAGAGTATTTGACAAAATTAATGTTAGTAATTTTTAATTTTTAATTATTAATTTTAACTATAAGTTATAAATTTTTTTAAATATCAGTTATTTTTGCTATAATTTATAATTTTTTTATTTTAAATATAAGTTATGATTTTTACTAAACACTTATAATTTTTACTAAAAATTATAATTTATAAATTACTAATTTTAATAATATAAAAAAATAAATAAATAAATAATTT
The DNA here is from genome assembly GCA_034768845.1 of Heliamphora exappendiculata. NCBI lineage: Eukaryota > Viridiplantae > Streptophyta > Magnoliopsida > Ericales > Sarraceniaceae > Heliamphora > Heliamphora exappendiculata. The sequence goes on along the minus strand of JAOTRH010201595.1, from coordinate 2,206 downwards.
AGTAACAAATAAGCAGCGCTCGTTGTGTGTAACACCACTACAAAAAGGTCAGGGCTAATCATCACTATTTCTGACATAAAAATATTAGTTTCAATATTTCACTTATGTTGTTCAGAAGATCTTCACATCCTGCGTTGACTATGGTTACATTAATTAGGAGGAGGAGGAGGAGGAGGAGGTTAATTTAGTAACTTCCGCATGATTTGGATCTGACCATCCAAATCAAAAAGGATCTGGATATTCTGCTATTCACTACGTGGACAACACTGTGTTGTTGGTACGCGTGAGGTACACGTCAATTTCGCTTTATTAAATTTAAATTCGCTATTTATTGCTATTAGTTTATTAAATAACTTATTTTAAAAAATAAATTCATCCAATATTAATAAATAAACGATAAACAACATCATTAAAGATAAATACGAGTGTATAGTATTTGTACTTATTTGATTTTATAAATAAATAAATTTATTTAATATTTATTAATATTAAAAAAATAAATAAATAAATTTATCTATATGTATTACATATAAATTTATCTGTTTTGTAGGCGATTGAATCTCGCGCGTTAAGAATTTTATTGATGAATTTTGCGTATTAAAATTTATTTTTTTAAATTTTTGACTGAATGTATTTTTTTTTGTACTAAAAATGTAAATAATAATAAAAAAACTTTTAAACTATTTGCTTAAATAAATCAACCGTGTTTGAATCACATTTCTAATGACAGGCTGGTTTGGCAAGGCTGACTTTTAAACCGTGTTTTTTTAAAGATTAGAAGTTTTATATATATATATATTAATTCGTAAAAATAGTGATAAAAAAATAATTTTTTACCTTCAATATTTGAGTATATAGATAGAATCATCATAAAACGCGTAATTAGATGGCAACAGCAGAAGCTTGTCAATTTATTTGCTTCATCATACTTGAAAATGAAGTCTCACAAATAATTTTACCAAATGCCAATTTTCTAAGGAAGACCCAAATCTTTGTTTTTTTATTTTTTATTTTATTTTTTTTTGCCTTTTATTTAATAATTTTTTATCTTTTTTTTAAATACTGTTTTGTCCATAAAAATGGTGTCATAATTTCACATTTGAATGAAAGCACCATGGTGCTTTCATACACTAATATAATAAAAAATATCTTAAGGTTATTTTTTATTAATTGGATTAGATGTGAGATTAAATTATATATTTTATAAAATTATATATATATTTTTTGAATTTAACAAATGGTGAAAGACTTATGCATTTATTGGGTAACTAATCTAAGTAATTTATAAAATAGCTATATAATACTTAAGAGAATATGATATTAATAATTCATTTATTACTAATATCATGAAACTACTTATTAAATAAAATTATATATTCTCTTATTATTAATTCGATCAATCAAACATGTCTAAGTAATTTATTTTTATAAAAAAAGTACAAAACAAAGAGTGGCCAAAAAATAACATATAAGCACTGTCACAAAAAATAACATACGAGCACTGTCACACGGTACTCTTAATAATTTTTAATGCTTGAATTGTCTAAATTTATGCATGTTGAATGTCGTTTGTTTTTTCTTGAATAATTATGAGAGCTCCAAATCCGGGCATGAATTTCTTATTTCAAAAATTAAATATTTAAAGCCCATTGTATAATGTGAGAATCTCAAATAATAAGAATCTCAAGACGTATTTAAAGATTTTTAATGTGTTAAAATAAAAATAACATAACTTTCCGAATATGTAACCATGTTTGGTAAGTGATTTTTAAGTCAAATTTAAAGTCTTTTAGCTTAAATTCAAAAATCGTCTTCTATATCTATTATATTATAGCAAAACATCCTTACTTCTTTATGCTCAAAACTCTCATTCTAATTTTTTCAAATTTCTAAAATTATTAATTTTAATAATAACACATGCCATTTTATGTTTGGTCTATGTTAATTACATTTAAATTTATATTAAAATATTTTACTATATAATTTTGACATATATCAATACTCATTTATTTCAAATATATGTTTCCTTACTAATTTATTTCTTATACAATGCTAATTACTTAAATGATGCATGATTTTCGAAGCATATGTGTTTTCCATCAATTTGCATGATTTTCTATAAATTTGCTAAAAATACATATTTTTTTGTCAATTTATTCCTTTTTTTTAATTGGGAGTATAAGAGCAACGGGAAGGGGAGGGGAGG
>JAOTRH010201574.1:0-11217 GCA_034768845.1 Heliamphora exappendiculata | reverse complement strand
AGTACATTGAGATTGACTGCCATTTTGTCCGTACAGAATATCAGAAAGGCGTTGTTACTTTTGGGTCAGTTCCTACAAGGGACCAGGTGGCAGATATCTTCACTAAATCTCTACCGGGTCCGCGTATTTCCTATTTAAGTAACAAGCTGTGCATGATAGATATATATGCTCCAGCTTGAGAGGGTGTTAGATATATATTGTATTAGTATTATTATTATCCAGAGTGTGTGCGTGTATGGATGTAGTGGCGTTGCCTAACTTTATTATAAATACGAGTCTTGCCTATCTTTTTGGGTATGCCTTCCCATTATTCTTAACACTAATCTCCAATGACACCCTTATCAGTGCATTCATCGCTTCAGCTTTGAAGTTATGGGGGTGATTGGGTCTCTTCTCCCAGGCCAAGTACACCAGATTTGAACACCCCAGCTCCATAAACAGCGCCATCTGATCTGTCTTCACCTCATGTTCGGAAATACCCAGTTCGGTATCATTTCTTGCCGCTCAGCACCTTAAGGCGATTGTTTTGCTGAGTTCAGCCCTTATGATCTTAACCCTAGAATCAAAAAACCCAGACAGCTATTTGAAAATGGGTGTATGGATGGGACACCCAGCATATCTCCATGCTCGGTTACCCAGTGCAAGAGCTCAGCACTTCGGTCACCTACTTGATTGTTGGCATGTAACAGTCAGTTCAGCCACCATTTGCTCTTTTTCTCTCGGCAAATTTCAGTAGTTCGGTTCTTCAACCAAATCATATTGGATTCTCGTCTTTTGGGCAAGTTGGTTTGGCATGTCACGTAACAGTCAGTTCAGCCACCATTTGCTCTTTTTCTCTCGGCAAATTTCAGTAGTTCGGTTCTTCAACCAAATCATATTGGATTCTCGTCTTTTGGGCAAGTTGGTTTGGCATGTCACGGCATAACATGGCAGGATAGCTTCACAAAACTTCTTGGCGCTTGGAAGTCGGCATCACAGCCTCTCGTTGGTAACTCATGTTCACCTCAGTCGCCCATCATTTCAGCACTTGCGAAACAGCTCGGCCATGCAACCTCCCCAGTTCGGCAGTGCTCGCATGCTAGGCACATGACGATCGGTTTCTCAGCTACCGGTTTGCTCGGCACACTCCATTGAGAGATTTATTGAAAAAAAAATTTATTCTCTCATAGATAACTGATACAGCTGCTACTACAAAGTAATCCATTGAATTCTGGCTTATAGTTAATTATCAGGAGATGTCTTATAATAACTATTTAGATGCTGGTGCAGCTTGGAACTGTGTGTGCAAGTTTAATAAACCTACTTGTGTAATTGTAAAGCACACAAATCCCTGTGGTGTAGCTTCACGCGATAATGTCATTGAAGCATACAGATTAGCTATAAAAACAGATCCAGTGAGTGCATTTGGGGGTATTGTTGCCTTCAACATTTAAGTTAACTAAGTAAATTGATCTCTATTTTCTTTTCTGGGATTTATTGTGGATTTTAATCTTGCTAGTCAAGCTGTGTGCTATTGTGGGAATATTAGCCCACTTGCAATTGTAGTCTTGTCCGTGGAGGGTGGAGCAGAACTACCGGCTGAGAAAAAAGTCAGGAATAGTACCTTCAGAACTAGTAGAAGCAGAAATGTCTCAACATAGTAAAATCCTCTGTCAATAAATCTCCAAGGAACAAATAGTTAGTCTTTGGGCGATCACCTCCTACTTTGAAAAGCCCTGGCTTGCTTAGGCAGAAGATTAGAATAATCTCAGGGACTAGAAGAGCTCCCAGGGTTAGAATAGCCCATCAGCAAAAAACCCTTGCCTAGTCTAGGTGCCGAGCTCAGCTCTCGATTTTCAGCAAAAACACCATAACCTAGCCTAGGTGCCGAGCCCAGCTCTCGATTTTTTAGCAAAAAATCCTATCCCAACCTAGGTGTCGAGCCCAGCTCTCGGTCTACAGCAAAAAACCCTAACTTGCCTAGGCTGGAGAATAAAATAATCTTAGGGACTAGAAGAGCTCTGAGAGTTAGAATAGTCCATCAGCAAAAAACCCTCGCCTAACTTTAGTGTCGAGCCTAACTCTCGATTTTTAGCAAAAAACCCTAGTCTAACCTAGGTGCCGAGCCCAGCTCTCGGTTTTTCAGCAGAAAACCCTAACCCAGCCTAAATGCCAAGCAGAGCTCTCAATTTTTAGCAAAAAGCCCTAGTTTGCCTAAGCAGGAGATTGGAATAATATCATGAACTAGAAGAGTTCCTAAGAGCCTTAGCCCGGCTAGGCACTCAAAGCCCTGGCTCGGCCAGGCATGTTCCAAAGTCTGTGCTCAACTAGACACCTAAAGTCCTGACTCGGTCAAGCACTCAAAGCGATAGAATTGACTAGTCTTCACGACAAAAGATAGAGGCACATGCAGCTTCCACTTCCTTCTAAAGAAGCTGGGGGCTATTGTGGAGGGGTAAATCCTCCCCTGACAAAAGATCTCTCAAAAGTCTTCCAACAATCATTACACACCACCCCCCATCCCATCCACTGACAGTGGATGGGACAAGACACCAGGTCATCTCTCTCTCTCTCTCTCTCTCTCTGGATATCTTTGGAGATTTTTTGTATATATACCTTATCCTCACATTAGAGAATGGGGGCTAACATTGGAACATTTAGAGTTTTCTCTTCTATTCTCAGAGCTAATTTGGGCGTCGGAGGCCCTCTCTTTGGCCACTGGCTGGAGGTTTGTTTTGCAGGAATCAAGTGACAAAGACACCGGAGAATGCGTGATCATCTTTCTCGTTAGATTTCTTCGTTCAATCCATCAAAACAAATATAATTTATGGGTCATCCCCGTACAATAACTATCATATATTAGCAAATTTTATTAAAATTTCATATAATATGATAACCCCCAAATAACTCTAATCATATTAAAAAGTGTAATGGGGGCGGTGGTGGCACTGGAGGCAGCTCCAGTAGTGGCAGTGGCGGTGGCAGTAGCAGTGATGGCAATAGTGGTGGTGGGGAGATGGTGGCAGTTGTGGTGGTGGTGTGGCAATGGTAGCAACATATGGTAGTGGTGGTGGCAACAACGGTGGTGGTGCTGACAGCGCCACCAATGGTAGTGGAAGTGGTGGTAGTAGTGAAGGTAGGGTGGTACTAAGGGTGGTGTGGGTGGCAGGGTGGTGGCGGCGATGGTGACTGTGGGCCTTGTGGCGGTGGCGGTGATGATAGTAATGGTGGCGGCGGCAGTGACAGTGGCAGTGGTAGTGGTTGGTTGTGGTGGTGAAAGCAGTGACAACGATGATAGTGACGGCAGTAGTTGGTGGCGGTGGTAGTGACAATAATGCGGAATACAAAAGACATCTACAATTTTATTTTAATTATTTATTATTTTATTTTATTTTACTAATTAGAATTTTATTTAGTTTAAGATTCTATTATTTTATTTTATTTTATTATTTAGTTTTATCAATTAGTTTGATTTTATTAGTGTTGAAGCCTTTCATTGGATTATCAAATCAAATTTTGTGGATCTTATCAACCGTCTCAAGGTCAAGCATAGATGGAATGGGATAAAACTTTGGCTGCTCATTTATTCAAAATATTTGATTATTTGGTATGAACCTGTTCAATATTTCAAGACGAACTCTAGGTCGAGTTCTTTTTTTCAATAGAAGAGAATGATACGGAATATGAAGGACCATCTACGATTTTATTTTAATTATTTATCATTTTATTTTATTTTATTAATTAAGATTTTGTTTAGTTTAAGATTCTAGTTAACTTTTAAATAAAGTTTTATTTTTACTTCCTTCTTGTTATGATTCTAGATTATATTATTGAGATCTTATTTTAATTTCTTAGAATTTTAATTTCCTTTTTAGATTAGGATTTTAAGCCTATAAATAAGAGACTCATTTGATGTATTAATCAGAATTGAATTAATAAAAAGTTGAGTTTTAAGGTTAGGGTCTCGATTTTGGGTTTCGACCTTGGTGCGTTATGTATCCACCATTCTCACCCCTTCATGTACTGCATCAGGCAGTGACGATGAAACTGATAGTGTGGTGAGTGGCATGATTCTATATTGGAATTAAATGCCTATTCTTTAGGCTGTGGGAAGGAATAAGTATTCCCACTTCTTGTTGGAATAGCTATTTTAATGAAATGACAATTCCCACTTTAAAAACACATACCAAACATAGGAAAGGGAGTTTGAAGCTGAAATGGTCATTCCAATCAAGCCTATTCTTGTGTACCAAACGTGCTCTTAGTGTTCGGTTTATTGGAATGCTTTTGGGTAAGAATGGAATTGAAATTGGAATGGATCTTCAATGGAATGGCATAGCAATAGCCATTCCCATTCCAATGTTTGGTAACAACGAAAGAATCAATCCAAAAATGAAATTCTCATTACGATTCCTATGTTTGGTATGTTGGAATGATTCTAGAAATAAACTTTAGAGTAAATTACATTTTCCTCCCTTGAGATTCTTAGTAATATCCCTTAAGATTTCTGAAATAAGAGATCTCCCTTGTCAAGTTTATCAAGCAAGCAACATTAACATAATTTTTTGTTTTACTTTTTTAACCTTCATGCATTAATGATATTACTATTTTATTTTAAATATTCTTCACGCTATATACCAGCCAAACTAAAAGAAAACTATGGCCTAAGACTAACAAATATGAGAAAACCTAGAGAACAACAGGTTACAAAAGCTAGGAGGCTTTCTCTTGCGCACATGCACAAGCTTTCCATCCTCACAAGTTATGACTCCCTCAAGCTCTCCTCACCCGCCATCGAGTATCATCACCCCCACTACAGTATAGAATTTGGATTTTGATATCTTGGAATGGCCATGATTATTGGGCTAAAACTGGGATTAAGCGAATGGCAGCTTACAAAAGCTACGGCCATGGAATTTTAATTAAGCGAATGGCGGCTTCCATGGGGTTAATTCGCTTAATCAATTTCTCCTGTTACTACTCAGTAAAAACTTGTCAAAAAACAGCTCAGTTCTGAAGCTCCAACATGGTGGATCTAAAGATTGGAAATGCTCTGTTTCTCGTGAAGAGGAATTGGAGGTCAGCATGGTGGGATTTTTCGGAGGAGCTGAGAGGGGCAAGTGGAGGTGGCTAAAATGAGAAGATTTGGTATATGCATATGTGCATTTTTGTATATATATATGAATTTGAACTTGGAAATACTACACAGTTTGTGGTGAGATTTAACAGGGAATGGAAAAATTCGTAAAAGATATTTAGTGGAATTATTGTGTAAGCATGTATATATATTGTATATAAAGCGATGGAGACCATAGGAAAAAACATGATATCTATGTCTACGTTATATACATGTATGTATACTTATGTGCATAAAGTGGATTGAATTATGTGTGTAGAGAAAGAGGACAGGAGAAATATCAATAAAAGGAGAAAGAAAGCAAAACCCATAGCTGTTGGTTTTAGAGAGAGAGGGATAGCAAGAAAATTTCTCCCACACAAACACTTCATCCCTCCCTTGATCCCTCTCTTGGACGCCAGTTTCGATTAATGTGCCAGCAGCTAGAAATTGCTAAACCAGCATTGGAATGGAACTTGCAGGAGGAAAAAATAAAACAAGCATTAGAGGGTTGGGTTGGGTTGGGTATATACCCATGGTGAATCTGAAAAGGTTTCATGAAAAGGATGGTGGGTGGTGGTGTGCAAGTGGCAGAGAGAGGCAGAGAGAGAGAGAGAGAGAGAGAGAGAGAGAGGGTATTGATGCCAACACAAATTATTAAAGGGTGAAAAAGGAATAATAAGATTTTTATATGCTGATCTCGGCTATCAGATTTCGAAGGTATAATTCTAATATAACTTGGGGAGTTACCCTGGGTTTATATTCCCTTTAGGTCTGCAAAGAAATTTTCAAGCGTTTCATGTGCTCCTCCTTACTTCGAGAATATATCAAAATTTCATCTATAAACACGATTACAAAATGGTCTAGGAAATTTCTAAACACCCGATTCATCAAATCTATAAACACAGCAGGCACATTAATCAACCCAAAACGTAAAATCGGTCATTAAAATATATTCCAAGATCGTATAATTAGAAAACCGGTAAAATCGGTCCGGTTCTCAGTTCTTCAAATAAATTAACAGTTCGAACCGAACTGTTTGCTCAAATTTGTTTTCTTAGGTTTACACTTTTAATTCAGTAAGCGATTGTTAACATTTTTTATGATAGTATTTGGCTTGATTTGACATCAGTGATAGAAACCAAAACGATAAATATTGATCAAAATATAAGAAAATCCACAAAAATACAAAAATGGGTAGAAGAAAAATAAAACTTATTTACTTATTTTGGTTTTTTTTAATATTTTATACTGGCACCTTAATTAAACATGCGTTAATTTTAACCAAACAAATTCTTTACTTATTTAATTGGCTTGAAATTAAAACTAAACATAAGAATTTTGGCTTAAAATTTCTCTCTTTGTTAGTGAGAGTAGGATTATAGAGGAGAAGTTTGAATCCGACAAGTAAATCAAAAGAGATGCCAATGTCAGTGTTATTTCAAAAACCAAAGAGGGAGGTATTAGTCATTATCATTAACTTGAGGGGAGGTCAGTGTAATTTAACCAAAAATTTATAATAAACTGGCTAAAATGCCCCTAACCATTTTTTGGGAAAAAAATACAATTCCATCAAATTTGGACAAGGCTTTCACAATTTTCAAATGTTCACATCTATATACATATGCATATATATATATATATAGGTATTACCATAGATGAAGGGCCCCTGGAATCTTTTAATTAGTTCAGGAAGGAACAAGAATCACAAGATAGTTTTACAATCAATTGATGCATCTAGGCTAAATGCTGCAAAGAAAAAACTGATTGGAAATTTCAAGCAATTTTTGAACTCCATAGTAATCTGTATTTAAGGATGTCAGTTTGTTTTTGGTCAAACAAAAACATAAGGGAATGATCATTCCTTAGTCCCCAATAGAATGACCCTTTACCTAAATTTGTGAATGATAATTATGTTGGTAGTGTAGATTCTGTCACATTATAACGAACCAAACATCGGAATAGCCAATCTAAGAGAATGACCATTCCGTTTTGGCCTTCATCCAATAAACCAAACACTATCTAAGTTCAAAATCAAGGTATATAATTATTTTCTAGAGCATCCATTAAGCATGTCAGCTATTAACAAAGATTAGATAAAACATTTACTTTCCATAGAGAGAGAGAGAGAGATAGACTTACTTGTACAGATAGGCAGCAATCCCAAGAATTATACACAACAAAATAATATCAATGCAGAAATTTCGACTGGACCTCAGCTGCAACAAACGAAAAGTTTCCGTCACATCCAGCAAAGGGATCTAGAACAGAGCATAGCTGACCATAGATTCTCTCTCTCTCTCTCTCTGTGTGCAGAGACTGAAGCATTTTTTCATAAGTTGCACACAAACTGATGCAAATCTACAACGAATACAATTGCAGCTCCATCACCTGGTTAACAGTGTCCTTAAGTCTCACATTGGTATTCTTAAGGTCGACTGTTGCCTTGTCCACCTGTAAGGTGAAGAAAATTACGGTTAATAATTTAAGAATGCCAATAGCTTCGGATACTACCAGGACAAGAAGAATTCCCCAACCTTAGTATCAATCTCATCCATTAAAGGAACTTGCCTATCAAATTCCTGCATCAATTGCAAAATCATAAATTACAGTGCACAAAGGCAACAAAGCACAGATACAAAAGAAGGCACCAAACCTCATTCATATCATGAGCCATGTTTTTTAGCGTATCCAAACCTTCTGATATAAATTCCAATCCTTGGTCCTGTGTGAACATCATAGTAAAACACATGAATTTTCTTATTGAAGTAAGTAGAACAATAACGCAGGAAACGCAGAAGAACAGAGATGCAGAGCAAATCATCGAGGGAAAAAAAGCATATTTTTCCAATTAAAAACATCAAATATGTTAAATATACTCTCCAAAAGGCACATGCCTGTCTCACTTTCCTCATTTCATACTCTTGCCTGAATTGGCTAGACTCTTCTGTTTGCTGGAAGTATTCACTGCCAAACCGTCCATCTATAATCCAAATGAAATGAATAATTGAACTACAAATAAAGTAAGAGCTGCAGGAATAAAAATTGGAAGAAGAAATCAAATTTTAAGAAGACTACGGCAACCAATCACCTGAATCAAACTTGATATCTGTGCGAGAAGCTGAAGCTGCCCAGCCTCCAGTTTGTTTAGGTGCAGCTGCAGTCCCATCTGGTATTGCTTGAATCCTATCTGGCAGTGCAAGGGCCAAATCATTACGAGCAGCAAATTCTTCTGTCGATAACCCCCTAACCTGAAAGTATAATGCATAATTGATGCCGCATCCATCAAAAGGTTAAGATGAAGACGACGGTTCCCCTGGTTATCGACAAGCGTTTTTGTAGGGTCTATGGTAGTTTTGGAAGTCTTAAATTATTTTAATATAAAGCTAGGAAGCCACTAGAAATATTTATACGTAAGTTATCATGTTATAACGATCATGGGTATTTCACTAGTTTCAGGTTTGGCTGGACACAGGTCAGGGGGGTCTCCCATGAGTCATAATGTGGGTCAAGTTATGCTTTTGGGTCTTTCCTATACCTTTTATAGGTTTACAAAATTCCAATTAGTAAACGAGTACTAGCCTCCTATTTGTGAGTCAAAGTCCTCGTAGGAATACAAGAAATATATTGGCCTATAAATACTCATGTATAATTGAGCTCTAGAGAATTAGAGATTGTGTTGTTTGTGTTCTTCTTAACCCTTTTGAGGGTAATCCTTTTCTGTTTTCTCATTTTTTTCTCCTCCTCCTCACAAGAACTCGGAACAGTAATCCTGTGTTACTATTCACAGCCCTCAAAACATGTTTTTCAGCTCCAAAAACCCTAACCCTTCCTTACCATTAAAATCATAAATTACTCGCTGTTCAGATCCTCAAATATCCTCAGCTAGGGAAGTTTGGGGCAGTACTGAACGGAGTCTTTATAAGCTATCTCAACCATAGACAGAAATCAAGCCCCTGTTGCAAAAGAGCATGAGGGAGGCTCCATCCTCTGTATGGGAAGGCACAAAATAAAGGCTCCACCTTGAAAGTGAGAAAATGTTGGCTCTACCCCATAGGCAAGTGAATAAGATGGCTCAATCCGGGATGAGAGCATAAATAGGGCGCATAAATAGGCTTTACCTTGGAAGTGAGCGAATGTTGGCTCAACAGCTCTACCCCATAGGCAAGTGAATAAGATGGCTCGATCCCAAATGAGAGCATAAATTTGTCGCATAAATATGTAATAAATGGGAGTAAGATAAGAGGGTTTGATTCTAAAGGAAACCATACCTACGGCTCCACCCTCGGCTATCAATATGAGAGGGCTCAACCCAAAAAGAGAACAATGACTTAGCCCTCAACTTGGGAGGGGAACGAGATAACATGCCTCTGTGTCGGAGGAGAGCATGTGTTATGATCCCGTCAATTAAAATAAGAAACTCTACATGTTTATATAAGCCACATAAACACCCTTCTCTTGTAAGTCAGTGTTCAAGATGAGTTCTACCTAAGGGTTCGTAACATTTGGTATCAAAACTGCCACCATGCGATGTATGGGGTTCGACGCAACCTATTCAAGTATGAAATCGAAAGGGTTGTGTCGATAGAGTGGGCCGCCAGGACATCGGTTACAGAGTGTAGTGGTATGTTACGATCTTATTCTCCAACGATTAGAATAAAAGACTCTCCATGAGTATATAAACCACTTAGTCACCCTTTCCTTGTAAAAATATGAGATGGTTCGACTCTAGAGAGGAGCATAAATATGGCTCATCCTTCACGCTCATCTCTATGATCTCGTAAATAATATAACTACAAATTCAATCAAGTCAAGCCATGATATCAAAATCTTGCTGCCAATAAGTAATGCATCTAAATACGAGTTAAACAGAGAAGTGTATACATTTCTACCATTAAATCAACAGGAACTGAAGTAATCAAACCTTCTTTACAGCCAATCTCTGCAATTTAGGGACCTCCTCAAGCAATCGCGCTTTAGTGCGTCGAATATCGGCATTGATAGCAACTGCAGAAGCCCTATTCTTCTCCTTCGACGTGGTCTCCACTTTCTGACAAGATTTTTCAACTGAGAAACCAAACGAGGGTGAAAATCCTCTCAAGACTCAAAAACATCAAAGACCTCAACACCATGTTCAATAGATTTTAAGTAGGTTCACAATGATGATTCAAACCATTTATCATCTGGATGGTCTATGCGAAAAATCATATTAATTGGACATTGATATATATATAATTAAATTGCATTTTGTATCACAAAATGAACTGTTTAAACTTAATCAGTTTATTTAACCCAAAACCAAAAACAAAATGCTACTCCTTCACGTGCCTATCGATCTTGCATCAAGCTAAATTTTTGTACGATCTTCTCAGTGAACACTATAGAGAACGGTTCGAATTATTGTAGTGAATAGATCTTAGTATTTTAAGTATTGAGAGGAGCTTGATCCAATCAAACGAAAGCCCTGGCAGTAGTAGTCAAAACGGAATAGCTTGATAGAGAGAGAGAGAGAGAGAGACCTGATGCGCCGCATCAATGTCCGCTTCGACGGCGGCATAGAGGTGAGCGAAGGCGTCGTCGCCGGAGACATTGGCATCCTTCTGCTTGTCGAGATCGTACTTGCCGTATTTCTTGCAGATCGCGTCTACTCTCTTTAGAACGTCGATCACGCTCATCTCTGGTTCCTTTGTCTCCTACTCCACTTCTAACTGGTTGGTGATTGGGGAGGTTGGGGATGATCACAGAAATCCGAGGATGGAGAGAATGAATATAGCTCCAGAGAGAGAGCAAGCAGGATTCTCTATTTTTTTTTTTTTTTTTGTTTCTACTTCTCTGTGCGATGCGGAGAGTCAACAGAACCGAGATCTTGGGCTACATTAAATTTTATAAATTTTTAAAATAAAATAAATAAAATTTATTAATTACTATTATAAAATAAATATAATTTGTTTATAAATACAATAATAACCAATAGTACTTATTTTTTTTATGAATGGTTCATGTGCTTATATCACAAAATAATTTATTTTAATCATTAAAATAAAACTCAATGTAAATTTAATGAAATTCAATATGTCACACGAGTCAATATATCTAACAATTTTGTTACCTCTTACTCTATA
>JAOTRH010201563.1:0-11217 GCA_034768845.1 Heliamphora exappendiculata | reverse complement strand
ACTCGCCAGGGCTACGCGTTCATCCGAACGGAATTTTATTTCGACAAAGTTTCTTTTTTTTATGAAATTCGAGACGTCGAATTTTTAACTCAACGAGATATAATCCTAAACTATCTTATATTTAAAGAGTGCTACATGCAATTATGTGTTTTTACCGTTTCAAAATACATGAAAAGTTAGTTTGTGTTTCAAAAAATTGAATTTTAGTTCAAAATCGCTTTAGGTTGATTTCGGTTGGATAAAAAGTGATTTTGAAGCTTTCTTTTTGGTGTTTTCTTGTTATTTTGGACTTGTGTATGTCCACGGGTAGAAAATTGGATATTTGGCTAGTTTAATTTGGAGTTGAGAAGTTGTTTCCATAGCTTGGGTTTGTTTTTTACCATCACCAGTAACCTGTTCTGAAATTTGAGAATTTTATTTTTTTGTGTCAACACTTTTTTTTTTGTTGACACTTTTTTATTTGTGTCGACCCTTTTTTCTTCTATGGTGTTGAGCACGCTGTTTGTGTTGACATTTTCTTTTGCTATTTCTTCTATGGTGTTGAGCACCTGTTCTGAAATTTGAGAATTTTGTTTTTTTGTGTTAACACTTTTTTTTTTGTTGACACCTTTTTATTTGTGTCGACTCTTTTTTCTGCTGTTTACGTTGAAACTCTTTGTTCTTTTATATCGACACGTTCTGCTGTTTGTGTCGACACCTTTTGTTATTAGTGTTGACACTTGTTTTGTTAGTGTCGACCTTTTTTTCTTTTATTAGGGTTGAGTATTCTATTGTTGCTTGTGTTGACACCTTTTCTATTTGTGTCGACACCTCCGCTATTTGTGCTAACACCTTTTCTGTTGGTGTCAATCCTTTTCTTTCTTTGAATCTCAACTTTTTAAACATTTTGATTGAAGCATGTTTTTACATGCTAAATGATCTCCATGTTGATGGATACTGGATCTCTTTTTATATATGTTGATGTGTAACTATTTTAAAAGATTTTTAAATAATTCTATAGATGTGCTGTAACAGTGTGTGTTGATGTGGGCCTGTAGTGCTCTTCGGTGAAAGTCCAAATATGTGCACAGTGTAGGTTCCTACGTGCCTTCGGGTTAATCCCTATAAACGAGGTGGTGGGTGCTTAGTACCCTCGGGTTTTAGGCCCGTAAACTAAGTGGTTTGCATTATTATAACTCCATATAGAACTTGTCATTACCTAGTAGGCCTTAAGTGGTTTAGGACTAGGGTAATAGGTAGAAGTCTATAGTATTAGTGCAGGTGCAATCCCAAGATGGGAGAATTATGTATTTAAAAATTTATGCTAAGATTGACCCAATTAAAACACGTGTAATCTCAAACGTCCATAAACAATCTCAACTAATCTCTAACATATAATTTTAAGAATATATGAAATTAAAGTGCAAAAAATAAAGAGATAGAAATAGAGTTATAGAGATACGACACCAAGATTTACAAGGTTCGGCACTTCGACCTACGTCCTTGGCTCAAGCAACACCGCTTTGAGGATTCCACTAGTCTCTCCTTCAATAGACGGAGATGCCTCTCTTCTTCAAATAAGCGGAGAAGCCTCCCTTAAGAATATCCCATTCTCAAGTTACAGTCACTCCTTATAGGCAGAGATACCTCTCTCCTTCAGTTGGCGGAGATGTCCACTCTTTCGATAGGTGGAGAAGCCTCTCTTGAAAAATCCCCTACTCAAGCACAAGATTCAAACCCGAATCTTGTTATACAATGAATTGTAGAAACAAGAGATGTACAAGAAAATCACTCTCTTAAATAATAGAAGAGCACACAATGAATGCACACACTAATTCACTCTCAAAGAATATAGATATGAAAACTCAATGAAAAATTCTAATGAATTACACTTTCTTTCAATGAAATTATGAAAAATATGATAATTTGGATCAAGAATTTAAGCACAAAGAGAGTATAAAAGTGGGAGAGATGAGGGATACTTGAATATGAGGTTTAGAGGACTATTTATAGCAAAAAAATTCGAGAACTAGCCATTTGGGATTTTTGAATATTTAACCCCAAAGTCAAACTAGCAGTTATAACCTAGAATTTGAATTTCTGGCACGTTCAGTCAACTGACTTAAGAGATTCAGTCGACTGAGCCTCAATGAACCATGAGTTTGGAATTCCAGTAGCATTTCAGTCGACTGAAATTGATGGTTCGGTCGGCTGACTTAGGTTGTTCAGTCGCCTAACTTAGGTTCAGTCGATTAACTTTGATTGCATTATTTTTTTTGACTTCAAATGATCATATCTCCTTCATCTAGACTCCAAATAGACTCATTCTTGTATTCACATTGAAGTCCCGAAAGTCTACTTTCCAATGGTCCAAGCCTCATATCAAAATAAAAAGTTATGACCAAAATAGTCAAGGTATATCAATTTTCTTCAAACACTTTTTGCATATTTTTTACTAAACTTCTTTTAAAACTTATTTTTCATTTTCTTCGGCTCCTTTAACTCAATTTAAGTTTTGAGAAAATATTTTGCATGAGTTATTAAGAATTCTATGGTCAATCTAAGGTATCCTATGACTTTTCACAAATATAATCATTAGTTGTGAACTTACATAGGTTCCTAGATTCAATACAATTGAAATTCTTCGAGTCCTTCAAGTTTTTTTTTTCTTCTTGGTTTTCTCATGCTCCATGGATCTTAGCCACTTGAATATGATCTTCATGTTTCATGGCTTTCATTTTGCGTTCTCAATTGTGCTTAACGTTGAACTCTTGTAAATTCACTTAATTGCACAATTAAAATCTTTTGTTTGTTATCATCATAACGGGTGTTGAATTATTGTTTAGGCCAACAATCTCTTACTTTTTTATGATGACAAACAAGTAGTAAAATGAAGTTGCCTTTACAAAGCTCCCGCTAACAATATGCATATAACCAAGATATTCAATAATATAATGTAATTAAAAGCATGATTTAAATTTTTTAAGTGATAAATATTTAAGTTCAAATTAATCAAAAACTCTCCCTATTTATCATATACCCCTTTTTGACAAGATTTAAATATTAAGTTAAGTGCATACTCTCCATATTTTTCTCATATCAAAAGGAATGTTAAAATGATATTCATTTTGCTTAAATATTCTCTCCATTTTTACATCATCAAAAAGTAGAAATACAAAAATGAGATTTATTTAAAAAGCATTCTCTCACTTTTTGATATAAACCATTGAAAATCGTCATTTCACACCAAAAGATACATTTTAATAAAAGTGCAAAATAATATCAATTGTAATGTATGGGTACAAAAAAGTGAATAGCTTCCACAAATATGCTATATGTGCTTAGGTTGAATCTTTGTGCCATAACTTAAAACTTTAAGGACAACAATACCATATACATTCGATTTAATAAATTCATGATTTCAAGTGCATAATAGCTTTTATAATAATACCAATTAAAATAAAAAAAATATTTTCACTCTATTTCAAGTTAACAATTAATTTGCAAGAAAAATATTATGATACCCATCAAATTTCAAAAAGCATGATTTTTTTTATATCATTTCTATTGAAATTAACTCAAATCATACCAATTGAAATGATAAAAAAAGAATTCTCTTTTACTAATTGAATAATCAATATGAATGAGAAAATTATGATCTATTAAGTATAAGCATTCATGTGCAAAAAATAATTGTCTCCAAAGTGTAGCGCATTATCTCAATTTTCATGATCTTTAAAAAAAAATGATACCAATTGTTACTAAAAAAGTTATTTTTATCTTCATTCAAATGATATTATTAGCACATATTATGAGATATGATCTTATAAATTTCAAAATGATGCATATATATTCTTAATACACAAAATGCATTTATGACAAAAAGTGATAATTTTTAAAAAACACATCATGAATTATGCATTTCAAAAAGATGAGTATCTATTTTTGATGCAAAAATTTATTTATGACAAAAATGATAGATATCTTGAGCACATTTGCATTTGTGACAAAATGATGATGAACAATTGTAGCACATGTCATAAAACTAAAAATGATACAAATATTAATGAAGATAGAAAGAATTGTATTAAGAAAATATTAACTTTGTCAAGTCTCAAGTGATATATCATTTTGAAGCTTCGACTTGACATTCCACAAGTGCTTTGAATTTTTACTTATATAATTTACTTAATCGCTCGAGTGGGGGCATCCAAACACTTATAAAATAAGTTTAAGTAGGATCTTTTGGCACCCATACCTTCTTGGGTCCGTGAGTGTTAGTATTTGGATCATTCTTAACGATCCAAATGATTTTCTTATCAAAACATTTTCTTCCTCTATAAGGGCAATTATACGAAGGCAATGATTTATCTTCACTACAATAAGAATTTAATTCATTTGAAGTACTTGTAGTGTTAGAATTTACCTCATCATTGCTATGAGCCATAAAGCAAATATCATTGCTTAAATTTTCATTTGAAGTGCTTGACTCAAGTTCATCCCCATGTTGTGGCCTTTATAGCTTTCTTCTTCCTTTTTGAATCATTTCTTTGAGAGTCCATTTTGCTTGTACCATTTGAGCCTTGGAATCTTCTAGCAATCTTTTTGTCTTTCTTTAAGAATTTTTTAAGCCTTCCAGTGATGAATTCTAAATCTTCATCTTCTTCGTCACTAGAGCTCTTTTTGGATGCTTTGAGGGAGACTGTCATTTTTCCTTCATTAATCTCATTTATTCGGTCATGAAGCACCATCTCATAAGTGAGGAGTGACCCAATGAGTTCATCTAAAGTCATCTTCTTTAAATCCCTACCTTTCGTGATGGTTGTGGCTTTAGCTTCACATACTGGTGGAAAATCCCAGAGAACTTTTCTCAACAGTTCATACGAAGGGTAAGTTTTTCCAAAAGCATTTAAAGAATTAATGATATTAGTGAAATGAGTATACATATCCGAAGTTGTTTCATAAGCATGCATTTTGAATGCCTCGTATTCACTAGTTAATCTATCTATTCTTGAGTCCCTAACATCATCGGTTCCTTCATAAGTGATTTTAAGCTTTTTTCAAATTTCATGAGCACTTATACAAGTTATAATTCTATTATACTCATTTGCATCTAAAACGTAATACAAAGCATTAATGGCATTAGAATTTATTTGTAAAAGTTTCATATCATTATCATTTAATTCATATGCACTTATTAGTGCCATAGATCTTTTCACAAAATTTTTTTAAGAAAATGTGACCCACTCTGATACCAATTATTAGTGTAGGTACAATCCCAAAAGGGGAGTGAATTGGGTATTAAAAAAATTATGCTAAGATTGACCCAATTAAAACAAGTGTAATCCCAAACGTCTACAAACAATCTCAACTAATCTTTAACATACAATTTAAGCATATATCAAATTAAAGTGCAAAAAATAAAGAGATAGAGTTAAAGAGATACGACACCGAGATTTACAAGGTTCAAAACTTCGACCTACGTCATTGCCTCAAGCAACACTGCTTTAAGAATTTCACTAGTCCTTCCTTCAATAGGCGAAAATGCCTCTCTCCTTCAAATTGGCAAAAAAGCCTATCTTGAGAATATTTTCTTCTCAAGTTACAATCCCTCTTTGTAGGTAGAGATACCTCTCTCCTTCAATTGGCAGAGATGTCCACTTTTTCGGTAGGTGGAGAAACCTATCTTGAGAAATCCCCTTATTAAGTACAAGATTCAAACCTGAATCTTGCTATATAAAGAATTGTAGAAACAATAGATGTACAAGAAAAGTACTCTCTTAAAGAGTAGAAGAGTACACTATGAATGCACACACTAATTCACTCCCAAAGAATATAGATATAAAATCTCAATAAAAAATTCTAATGAATTACACTCTCTTTCAATTAAATTATGAAAAATATGATAATTTGGATCAAGAATTTAAGCACCAAGAGAGTATAGAAGTGAGAGAGATGAGGGATACTTTAATATGAGGTTTAGAGGGCTATTTATAACCAAAAATTTGAGAACTAGCCATTGGGGTTTTTTGAATATTTAACCCCAAAGTCAAACTAGCCATTATAACCTAGAATTTGAATTTCTGGCATGTTCAGTCGACTGAGCCTCAATGAACCATGAATTTTGCATTCCAGTAGCATTTCAGTCCACTAAAATTGATGGTTCAGTTGACTGACTTGGGTGGTTCAGTTGACTGACTTGGGTTGTTCAGTCGCCTAACTTAGGTTCAGTTGATTAACTTTGACTGTACTATTTTTTGACTTAAAATGACCATATCTCTTTCATCCAGACTCCGAATATGGTCATTCTTATGCTCAAATTGAAGCTCCGAAAGTCTACTTTCCAATAGTTCAAGCCTCATATCAAAATTCAATTTGTACAAAAAGTTGTGACCGAAATAGTGAAGGTATATAAATTTTCTTCAAACACTTTTTGCATATATTTTGCCAAACTTCTTTTGAAACTTGTTTTTCATCTTTTTAGGGTTCTTCGACTCAATTTAAGTTATGAAAAAATATTTTTCATGAGTTATTAAGAATTCTTTGGTCAATCTAAGGTATCCTATGAGCTTTCACAAATATAATCATTGATTGTGAACTTACACACGTTCCTAGATTCAATACACTTAAAATTCTTAAAGTCCTTCAAGTCCTTTTCTTTTCTTCTTGGTTTTTTCGTCATCCATGGATCTTAGTCACTTGAATATAATCTTCATATTTCATAGCTTTCATTTTGCGTTCTAAATTGTGCTTAACGTTGAACTCCTGTAAATTCACTTAATTGCATAATTAGAACATTTTGTTTGTTATCATCAAAGCGGATGTTGAAACCTTGTTTAGGCCAACATATAGTTGTTGCCTTTGTCCCTGTGTGTGGTAGAGTCGGTATATAGGAATTATTTTATCGTTTTATTTTCCTCGACTATGTGATCCGAGTAAAAAAATAACGTTTTGTTCTCGGCTATGTGGTCCGAGTGGAAAATAACATTTTGGTTACTGCTTTTCTTCAGCTGTGAAAACGTTATCTGCATAGTTGATATGCATGATTTTAAAGATGAAAAATGTGAGGTTTTATGAAGTAAAACCATTTTGAGGCTCGTGTTAGCCTGATGGAAAATTTATAGTTTTGATATGGAAAACCTTTTTGGCTCCTATGGTTGAGTCAACTATATATTATGTGATTGCATATCCTATTTTACGGCTTTATAGTCTGTTTCTATTGAATTTCGGCTCACGTTGTAACTTTTTTTGTAAAATCTTTTTCAGATGAATGTGGCCTTATAGGTTGACCTTGAGGTACCCGGAGGTGACTGATGACAAGACTTTTATTTTGTTTCGAGAGGCAATTTATAATTTTTGTATATGTTTCATGTTTAGATGTAACATATTGTAAAGCATATATAATTCTTATGGATGTATGCATATTTTATACTTTCGAGAGAAACCTTGGGTTTGTTGTATTTCGATTTCGATGGTTATTTTTGAACTTTTCGTGTAATTCGGAGTTTGAAGCGTGACAGTAATAGTCCAACAACTTGGTTCTAAATCAATTGAAGGGGATTTTATACCATCACTGTATTTTCTTCCCAAACATAGGTGTATAATGGATTATATTTAGATAATCCAATCATGAGCATATTATCCCATAAACAAACATGCTCTTATAGTATTTTATTAAAAAGATGGTACTTATTTGATATTTTTAAAATTGAAGTTTTGTCAAAAACAAATTTATTTAAAATATCTTTTCGCTATATATCTAATTTTATTTTAAGATTTTGATAAAATAATTTTAAAATTAGACAACTTCACTATTTCTATTGTTTGCCCCTACGAGTCTCATTCCATTTTAGTTTTAAATTCTGTAACCGTTTAAATTTTTCTATTTTTTTCTCTTTTTAAATTTTTTAAATTTAATATTTTTATTATTAGAAATAAAAAAGTGCACAGGCATAGCATGTGCAATAAACTTTAGGCGTGTTTCGATGTAAGACTAAATAGAAGGGATATGACTATTTAAAAATAGTTTCATATGATATTATATTGAGAAAGTATTTAATGGGGGTTAAGAAAAAACCCTAACCAACTTAACACTCCATTGGTGGGGCTATTCTAATCTCACGAGAAAAGTGGGTTAACTAGTTCTAGAACTATTTTGAATATTTTTGTATATAAAAAATTTAATTCTACTAAAATCATGTTAAATTAAATAACGTACTATTTGTCCTTAAGTTATTTTATTCTTAACTAAATAATCTTCGGTACAAAAAATATTACACTAATAATTTAATTCATAATACTCTAAGTACTAATAATTTAAATATATTAATTATCTCATAAAAATAATATTTCAATCAAATGAGTCCTCAATGTATACTCTTAATGCAGTAGGGTTATGCTAATTTAAAATAACCACTATTTCCTATTGTAGGACTATTGTCCCTTTAAAAGAAAGAAAATGTTAATCACCGTCCAATGGGCAGTGGATAAAGGGTATTGATATCTATGAAAGTGGTAAACTCCACACTTAAAAGTGTATTAATATTAAAAAAAATTATCTTTATTAGTTAATTAACCACCACTCAATGAGCGGTGATTAGCATGGCTCTTAAAAAAATATTTGTTTAGAATATATAATGAAGAGATATGATCATGACCTTTTGACCGAATATAAGTGAGTAACAAGATATGTGGGATTTAATATATTTTGTGTCTCATGTTTTTTGATATTTCATATTTGTTTTTTACAAATTCAAATATGATATCTATTAGGAAATTATATCTTTTTAAATGGTGTAATATGTAATATCATCTCCTTCCAGATATTAACATATCTTTCAATGCCCACGCTATTAAATATGATCTCATCTTTCATCTAAAAATTAATAGTAATTGATCTTTTTTTTATTCTATAACTAGTGTAACTGCTACGTGCACGCGGAAAAAATCTTCGCCAATGTGTAATGTTAAATATTCATATATATATATATATATATATATAATTAATAATTGTAAAATAAAATTAGTATTGTAAAATAATATATATGGAAGTCTAATATTTTATGATTTTACTTATAAATATGCGATTGTAGATCTATTTTAAACTTATAAAGTTTTTAGCAAATAAACTAATGAAAGAATTTAATGGAGAAGAATTAAAAAAATTCTCAATTTAACGTATAAGTAACGAATTGTCAATGCATGATATAAGTAATAATTATAAAACTTAAATATAATCAAGTTCTTTTTGAATTTCAAATGAACTAATTTTTTTAAGTTTCTTAATATCATATAGTGATTAATATGTGTTTATACATGTGTGTGTGTGTGTGTTTGTAAGATTCTTTTAGAATTGAATAATGAATAATTCTAAAGAGGTGAAATAAGCAAAATAGTTAGAAACACAGAACAAACAGAAATGGTAATTGGGCGAATGAGAATGCTAATTGAGTTTGGAGTATCCAGAGTATAAATAGTCGATATCTAGCTCTCTAATCTGATCCCCTAAAAGCGCTACTACCTTTCCTATTTATAACCCTATGGAGGAGTTTGTTAGGATCAAAATAGGATTTCTTAAGAGATCTAACTAGATTGGGAAAGATATTCTCGGAGAATCAGAAGTCCTCATCCTCAAATTAATCATTTCCTCGAAAATTAGTGTTCTACTCCAACTCAAGTAGGTCAACCAGTGCATGTTCGTGGGTACTCAACCTACTCAGTTAAGTACCCAACCAACTCGGGTCAAGTACCCGACCCATTCGCGTCGAGTGACCTGGGGGTCACTCGAGTGACTCGAGTGAGTAGGTCCCGTGACTCGACAAGCCCTTTTTTTAGCTACCAAGTCACATGTCTCCCAACGTCCTATACAGAATTGTACCGCTATTGTCTTTATTGTCTATGGAACAGTTTTTTCAATTCTCAGAGGAATCTATGTCGTTATAGTCCGTGCTATATCTTGTCTATTCAGTCTGTGCTGAGTCACATAGTCTGTACTATGTCGTCACCATTAGGTAGTTAGAGCTACACACACAGTTTGTATTTTCTTCATAGTCTATGCTATAAAATCAAGTAGTTAGGACTACTATCATAGTCTGTGCTATACTTCAAGTCTATGCTATGGATATCATTATTCGTAGTTAAGATTACGCTTCATAGTTTGCGCTATGAAATGTCATGTGATAAACAATAATATTGACTAGTTGAGCTACTGGGAATCCCAATAACTCGGGTTATTATTAGTCTGAGAAGTTCAAGCTTCCAATTGCCTAGCCATCAATTTAGAGTAGCTCGAACAACTCACTTTTGGTATGACTTGCATTTTCTCATAGAGGCACCTATACATGGTGGTCGAGCTACTGGGGTCCCCAGTAGTTCAGATCTTGATATGACAAGCTCGAGATCTTAGTGACTCTGGCAAATCTTGGCGTCAAGGAGCTTTATTTTATTAAGATAAACATAAATTATTTAGGTGGCTTAAGTTACTCAAATAATTCGAATCCGATCAACTTACCTCCTCGTAGTTTGAATTCAAGCAATCTTGCTAAGGCTTCGGTGAATCCGATAAGTGGGAGTACCTTGATCAGTTCAATTGGATATCCGAATGGGGTATTTTTTGCCTATTTTCTGAGGTCAAGCAAGCGATACTAATTAGTCAGAGCGGTTTAGATTCTCATTTGTACAAAAATCTTCACATATCCCAAATCATTAGGCATCATACTCCTGGGTTCCTTAAGTTACTTGAGCTACTCAATCCACTCGGGTAACTCGAGTAGGTCGAGGCTCGTTCCCTATTGCGTTAGCTTCTTCTTGAACTTTATGATTTTTACGCGCTGCCATTCGAGTCATAGGCCGACTATACTAGACTGTTATGCAAATGTCTCGGCTTAGAGTATAAGATTAGATTACGATGTATGTATCGTATCTTACGAGCCATTCACCCAAGTAGCTCGAACTATAAATTTAGGCTTATCAACTGATTTATCATTTTTCTCTAAGACCATCTACAATATATAGGGCTCTGTTCGTGCTATGCACTGCACGAAAAAGATTAAATATTTTTACAATAATAAATCAATTCATATAATGTTGATTAATTCATTAACAATTCATATAAAAGTTCATCTCGCTATTTAATTCTCGTTTTAATTAAATATAATTTATAGTATTTTATATTAATACTTTGATCAACTATATCTACAAAAAAATGTGAGACCTTGTTCTGTTCTTTTTTGCGTTATA
>JAOTRH010201552.1:0-11217 GCA_034768845.1 Heliamphora exappendiculata | reverse complement strand
AAAGACCTAATCACCGACAAGCAAACGGGCCCACCAACGATGAGGTACCAGAACTAGCTCAAGTGCTACGAGAATTGGCCTCCAGCATCAATCACCCACACGTACAGGATCGAGCCTGGTTTCTATCGGAATTAGGGAGGCAGCGAGCCCTGACATTTCAAGGGGGAGTATAATCGAGGGAGGTAGAGGAATGGCTGAGAGCAGTCAAGAAACTATTTAACTCAATGGGAGTCCAGGATGAGACCGATCGAGTGGCCTTAGCTACCCATCTGCTAGAAGAAGAAGCCGATCATTGGTGGACTCTGGTCACCAACACCCAGGAGGTAGCAACTCTGACTTGGGAGCAGTTTGCGAGTCTATTTTTGGAGAAATATTTCCCAACCCCTTTTCGTCAAGGGAAAATCTGAGAATTTTTGGAACTTAAGCAAGGGATAATGACAGTGACGCAGTATGTGAACCATTTCGAGGAGTTGAGGTATTTTGCCATGACCATTATACCGGATGAAGAATCTAAGGCACAAAAGATCGAATGGGGCTTGGAGCCATCTATCCAAGTAAGAGTGATATGCTTGCAACTCCCTTCCTATACACAGGTTGTACGCACAGCCCTACTAGCCGAGATAGATCAAGCTAACTCCAAGAAGACATGAAACCAAAAGAAATGAAGTACCAGCTTTAGAGGACCAGTGAGGAGCAACTAGGCATTTATCCCTAGGAAATCGTACCACCGAGAGTACCAACAAGGACGACCGAGAGAACTCCCTACGATATCTGTGTTGTGCTTCGATTGCCGCCAACCAGGACACATGAGGTATGAGTGCCCACGCCTCACACAGAGGAATCTGAGCAATCAACAGTGGAGACAGCCCCATACCTAGCAACCTAGGTTCTTGCAACAAGTCCAAGTCACCAGGCCGTCTATTCAGCAGTAATATGGAAGAGGAAGACCACCGCTTAACAAGAATCGGAGACCACAAGGAAACTTGGGCAATGGACTGGAGGCTGGAAATCTCAAGAACAATAATGGGAATCGACCAATGGGAGGTCGCATCTTTGCGCTACAGGAAGAGGAACTGGAGAACACCCAAGTCATACAAGGTATGTTTGTATTATTCAACACCTTAGTGAAAGTACTGTTTGATTATAGAGCATCCCATTCTTTTATATCTCTAGACTATATGAAGTCCCTACTCTTAGAACCCGAGGTATTAGAACAAACTCTAAGTGTCGTCACACCCTTAGGAAATCAATCCCGAGTAGGCTCTGTCTGTAATGCCTGCACGTTACGAATAACCAATACCTCTATGACTTGTGACCTACGAATCATGGATTTCAATGGCTACGATGTGATCCTTGGAATGGACTAGTTATCGGGACACCATGCTATCATCGACTGCCGACAAAGGAAGATATGGGCGCAAGAAGAAGACGGCACTACTATGCGAATTCATGGAGAATGATGCGAAACCCTGACCCCGAGTAATGCAAAGGACAGTAAATCGAATAACTTTGTAGGAAGATTAACGTGTCTACTTGCTAGTACAAACATCTCATCAACCCCCCGAGTTATCCCGAGTAGTGTGCGAATACAAAGACGTATTCCCAGAATTACTCCCTGGATTACCCCCGCATCTTGAGATCGAGTTCACAATAGAACTTTAGCTTGGAACTGCACTGATTTTGATCGCAGCCCACCGCATGGCACCCGTTGAACTGAAAGAATTGAAGAACTAGCTCCAAGAACTGCTCAGCAAGGGTTTTATTCGCCCCAGTACATCACCATGGGGAGCGCCAGCACTATTCGCTAAGAAAAAGGATGGAACCTTACGTCTCTGCATCGACTACTGTCTGCTGAACAAGGTAACAATCAAGAATTGATACCCCCTGCCTCGTATCGATGATCTCTTCGACCAATTGCGAGGATCAGCTTGTTTCTCAAAGATTGACCTTCGCTCCGGATACCACCAGCTTCGGGTCACGGAGATGGATATACGGAAGACAGCCTTTAGAACTCGATACGAACATTATGAACTCGTAGTCATGCCTTTTGGTTTAACCAATACCTCAGGAGTTTTCATGAGTTTGATGAATAAACTCTTTCATCCCTACCTCGACCAATTTGTGGTAGTATTCATAGATGACATCCTTGTATATTCTCGATCTGAAGAAGAGCATGAACAACATCTAAGAATTATCTTGCAGAAGTTAAGAGAGTCACAACTCTTAGGTAAGGCATGCAAGTGTGAGTTCTGGTTACGCGAAGTGAAATTTCTGGGACACGTAGTGTTTAAGGAGGGAATAGTTGTGGACCCCGCCAATATAGAAGCTGTTTTGGAATGGAAGCCATCTTGGAATGTTTTTGAAGTTCGTAGTTTCCTTGGACTAGCAAGATATTACCGGTGATTTATCCAAGATTTCTCAAAGTTGGCACACCCAATGACCAGATTAACGCAGAAGGGGTTGAAGTTTGAGTGGAATGATAAGTGTGAAGCGACAATTCTAGAGCTTAAGAAGAGATTAACCAATGCCCCGATCCTGATCATACCCGAACGAGAGGTTGAGTATACGGTGTATTGTGATGCATCAAAGGATGGTCTAGGATGTGCACTAATGCAGAATTGTAAGGTGGTAGCTTATGGGCCAAGACAATTGAAACCACATGAGCAGAATTACCCTACCCACGACCTGGAACTTGCAGCAGTGGTATTCGCACAAAAGTTATGGAGGCATTATCTCTATGGAGAACGATTTGAGCTTTTACCGATCACAAAAGTCTGAAGTACTTGTTCATCCAAAAGGATCTAAATATGAGACAACATCGCTGGATATAGTATTTAGAGGATTATCAATTTACATTAGCCAATCACTCGGGCAACGCTAATATGGTGGCCGACGCCCTTAGCCAGAAAATGAGAAGTACGATGGCTAGTATGGCCTCAAGAGAATGGAATATGATGGGAACGCCTAACGAATTTCGATTCCAACCATTAGAATCAAAGGATGGAAGTTGTTTTTCTTTAACGGTGGCGACAACGAATCTCCATCAACAAATCATGGAAGCCCAAAAGTATGACCAAGAATTCGAATTTATTCGAAGGCATCTAATTGCAGAGGAATCAAAGCCAGGATGGGTAGTCAACAAGCATGGACAGTTGACGCCCCAAGGATGACTTTTCGTACCTAATGTTGAGAACTTGAGAAGAGACATCCTGAGGGAGCATCACTAGTCACTTTTTACTGTCCACCCCGGAGGGATAAAGATGTATCATAATTTGAAGAGGCAGTATTGGTGGGATGGTATGAAGAAGGATGTAGCAAGTTTTGTGGCCAAATGCGTTACATGTCAACAAATGAAAGCCAAGCACCAAAGACCAGGAGAAACCCTTCAGCCCCTAGAGATACCTCAGTGGAAATGGGACCACGTCACCATGGATTTTGTCTCTAGACTACCGAGATCGCCAGCAGGACACGACTCTATTTGGGTAATTGTAGATCGCCTCACTAAATCAGCACACTTCCTACCAGTTCAAACTTCCGAGAAGCTGGAGACCCTAATCAGAAGTACATTCGAGAAATCGTACATCTTCATGGAATTTTGCTGTTCATCGTGTTAGATCGAAATCCACGTTTCACCTCACGATTCTAGCAGAGTTTGCAAACAGCCTTAGGAATGGAGATTTGCTTTAGCATCGCCTTCCACCCGCAGACTGATGGGAAATTTGAACGTACAATTTAGACATTGAAAGACATGCTTCGAGCTTGCGTCATGGACTTCAAGGGGCACTGGGAGAAACACTCGTTGTTGGTCGAGTTTGCTTACAACAACAGCTATCAATCTAGCATTTGCAGGCCGCCATATGAAGCCTTCTACGGAAGATCGTGTTGTTTTCTGATTTGTTGGACTAAATCAGGAGAAAATGCACTCCTTGGACCGAACTTAGTGTAAGAAACCACCGAGAAGATTCGCCTCATTCAGCAATGGATAGTCATCGCACAGAGACGACAAAAGAGCTATACATATCAACGACGAAGGCCGCTACGATTTGAAGTAGGAGACCATGTATTCCTGAAGATTCAACCACGACGAGGGGTGATATGCTTCGGCTACAAAGGGAAGCTAACTCCAAGTTATATTGGGCCGTTCGAGATTCTAGCTAAAGTTAGGGAAGTGGCATATCATTTGGCTTTACCACCTCAACTCGCCAGCATTCATAATGTTTTCCACGTGTCGATGCTGAGGAAGAATGAACCTGACCCTACCGACATTCTTGATTGGAAGGAACTACATGTTGATGAAGATATCACGTTTGAAGAACAATCGGTAAGGATTATCGATCAATGAGGCAAGACCATTCTGCTCGTTTGAGTTCTTTGGAGGCACAATGGGATTGTAGAATCGACATAGGAGCGGGAAGAAGCTATGAGGACAAGTCATCCCCAATTGTTCGCAGACTAAGGTACAATATGAAATTTTAAAGACAAAATTTGTTTTAGGGGGTAGATTGTAACAACCTAGCTTAAACCCTAGTATTAGCGATGGATAGACGATGAGAACCTAGGTTGCTACATGAACAAGAAAAACGTTAAGTAACCCAAAACCTTAAATTTGACCCAAAAATCCTAAAAGACACCAAATACTCAGAGGCAAAACCCTAACACTCAGAAAAGTCTCAGAATAGCTTAAATTAAGTAAATAACATAAAATATTAAATTAAAAACCTAGAATTTCCATAATTAAGGTAAAATGACCATTTTGCCCATAGTACAGCAAAAAGTTCTAAAAATCTAAAATTTGGCACATGGACACCCAAAATTTGACATTTATAGATAATTAATTAAAAAAATACAAAGTAACAACAAAATAACCAAATTACCCTTGCATGGCCGGCTGCCTAGGAGAATGTGCCCAAAAAGCTACTTTTTGCCTTTTTGAGCTTAAAAATGAGAAGACGATGTATAAATTAAGCATTATTTTGACCAAATAATTTTTATAAAAGTAATATATATACTAATATAATAATGTAGGTTAACAAAAGTAAACAAATAATTATTTAAAATCTATACACAATAAATAAGTCAAAAAGTCAATTCTAGTTAAACTAGCTTAATTTAACTTAAAAGCCTACACATATTTAATTAATTGCTATCAAAATAATGATAAAATATGGAAAGACTAATTTAATTATAAATACATTAATATAATAGATTTTAGTAGATTTAGACACTAAAAAAGTACAAAAAATTAATATTTTATGCATTTTCCTTCACAAAAATGTACCAAAATACACTTTAAAACCCTAATTAAATGCAAATTCAGTTTGGTCTGCCCCAAACCTATCTTAGCCGACCCCCTTGCTTCCAAATCTGATCTCTAAATGCCTCAAATGAATCCCACCTC
Source organism: Heliamphora exappendiculata (assembly GCA_034768845.1). NCBI lineage: Eukaryota > Viridiplantae > Streptophyta > Magnoliopsida > Ericales > Sarraceniaceae > Heliamphora > Heliamphora exappendiculata. The sequence goes on along the minus strand of JAOTRH010201552.1, from coordinate 5,819 downwards.
CCATGCAACCAATGAGGATCAAAGAAAATTCAAATTTTAAAATTATGTAATAATTATCCTCCATTATATTTTTTGCTACAAAACTAGACACAAGCCCCCCTATTCTCTACATACATTTCGGCAACAAGAGAGTGTGAGAAAGAGGTCTCAAATTTCTCTAAGTGTTCTCAAGAAAGAATGAGAGAAAAAGGAAGAGGGAAGGAGAAACTAGGAGGAATCAAGGAAGAAAGCACTAAAGCTAAGTCCTATGCTCCTTCAATCTTTGTAGCATCAAAAGAGGTAAGTAAACTCTCTAAAATCCATTCATATTCTCCTATAGGATAACTTTCAATACATCTCTATAATCAACCATAAGAAAATAAAACAAAGAATAACTTAAAAAGGCGTCGTAGGAGTAGTTTATGGGCTGTTTATGTATGAACAAGCTTTGTATGTGCTTGCATGTGCATATTTTTGAGTTTTATGGCTTAAACATGTTTTGAATTTTTGGTTTATGCGAGCTTATAACATGCATGCAAAGAAAGCACAATACAAATGGACACCGCATGAGCTAAGTCATTAAAACCCTAAGTTACTTGATTTTATGGGCTTATCAACATTCTTCCACCAACTTTAAAATAACATAACTAAATGTAAAAAAATGATCTTAATGTGGTGTTTATGTCCAGACCTAAATATTTGAGTTCTCTATCATAAAAAATTGGTTTGAAGTGATTTCGGTTGGTTAAACTCCAGATATACCATTTTTGCCAAAGAGTGTCAGATCTTGACCACTCTAAGTTGCAGACCAAACAACCTTAAGTTAGAATGAGAACCGAGCTTCGGTCAAAATATAAAACTTGTAGAGAACATATTTATCTTTCTGTCCACCAAATATACGCCAAAAATATGAAATCTTGATGGATCAAAACACTTTACAAAGTCACTATTGAGGTTTAGTGACTGACAGACCACTCTGTCACACGTTTTTGTGAGACCCACAACCCAACTTTTTAGAAGCCAAATCCTAAAGTGGTAAACATGAACATTGTATCTAACATATTAGACTAAATATGGAGCAAAAATAAACCCAAAATACCCTCTGATGACACCCCAAATATTTTGAGCACTCTCTGTTAAAAATACATTTTGCAGACTTTTTTTAGGATGACTGAACCCTTTTTATAAATTGGCCAAAATCTCAAAATTTTTCCAAACAACTTGCCCTAGAACAAAACATGCAATTTGTAGGGGACACCTTAAACTAAACCCTCACCACAAATCAGACCTATAGTTCTTGAATTGATTCCCCAAAATCATGGCCAACAGAGACCTAATTTCGGTGTTTTTCACTGTAAAATGCTAAACGGTTTTTACTAAAATAAAATAAATAACATTTTTATCTTAGGAACTAACCTTGGTGATACATATCAAAGTTGTAGAAATTTTTTTCATCTAATTGGTGTTAAAATTTCAAAAATTAAATCCATGTCTATGTACTTCAAAACACTATCGCAACTTTAAAATAAGCAATTGAACAACTACCTAAAATTGGTTAAGTGTACTAATAGTGTGTTACTTATGGAATTTGAGTGTGTGAACCTTATAAGAACTTTGTGAGTAATTAGTGTATGAAAATGATCTTTTTGATGAAATAAATTCCTGCCGATGGTTGGATTTTATGTTGTATAAATTGTGATTATGCTTCGCATACTTGTACTTGATGCTTTAGCAAGTTATACCTTGTGCCATATCATATTTATATGTCATGCTATAATTAATTGCACACAAGAAGAATATTGCACATCATGAACATTCTTACAAGTTATCATGGGTTATCGGAGTCCCTTTCATTTCCTTCAATTGGGTTGGGTGATATAAAAATTATTTATTCAGTGGTTGTGGATCTAGGACATTCCTGGTTGCCATATTTGAAATTGAATTGGAGGTTTTTAATTAATAAAGGGAGAATTAGGCACCACGAGTTCGTTACTAGCTTTATTTAGACTTTGGGTTGACGCTTAACGAGTATCCTACTACTTAATGTGAGACGGTTGGACCGTTTAAGGGTGGCTGATAAAACTGGGTGGCCTGCTCCCACGCCATTGCCATTGAGTAAAACGGCCAAGGCATGTAGCCAAGCTGAGCGTTTACCTTTCACAACGAGGCTAAGATAGGTTAAGTGATCAATATACCATCAAGTTTACTCTATAATTCCTAACATGGAATTCATGATATTAATCTGGAAGTACTTTGGGTTGGGTATCTGCATTGCATTCATTTGCATCACACACTCGCACCACTGTTCTTATTTGTGCTCGTCTTGTTGAAAATGATAAATTGTCTATATCTCTGCCCTCTTAATTTTGTATTGGGTATTATACGATATGTATTGTATGATATCTTGTTGTGAGTTTGTTAGACGGTTTAGAAAATTTACTTCTGGGCTCCGGCTCATGGCATTCGTGCCACAGGTAAAGAAGAATGACCTTTTGAGGAAGGCATGTTCATTGAGGAAGAGGACTACGAAGAAGGAGGAGAGTGGCAGGAGCTGGTTAACCCTAACGACGCAGCTTCAAGATGTTGGATATCTACTTTTTGGATCTTTTGTTTAATTTTCCATGGGCATATTGTAACTTTTCTTGAAATTTTTTTGTTAACTGTAATTATTAAATATTTTAAACAAACTCTAAACCGTTAATGATCTAGTAACTATCTTATGTATCTATGAATGTTCGGCTAGAATATGTCATTTATTTATAGTTACATATGTCCGGACATGCCCGGGGAACGGAGTCTCACACATACAACTCATGCATCTTCACGAGTTTTCACTGCAAGACCACAGCCCCTCATTATGCATGAATGCATCTTCACGGGCTTTCCCAATATGACTAATATCTACCCCTCATTATGCATCTTTAAGGGCTTTTGCCAAGGGATCAATATCCGCCCCAACTAATGCATGAATGAACAAAAGTTTCCGCGCATACAGACATGTACAAATGTCACATTTACATACAACGTCATCCACCAACCCTGGAGACCAACAATAAAAAAAATGAAACTCATCCCCGAGGGTTAGCTCCAAACTTTCAAAAATTTTGTTTTCGCAAACGTTTACACAAATCTCTGCATTTTTTCTAAAACTCGCCTTTTTGAAAACCACGGACCCATACACATCCAACACAAAAAAAAAAGAAAGAAGGAAAAAAACCCCTAACAGGAGTTCAGTCGACTGAAGACCACCATTCAGTCGACTGAAAAAGGCTATTAGAATCGAGAATTCCCCACAACCCCATGTCAGTCGACTGAGTCACCCACTTTAGTCAACTGAACCCACACACTGTCCATTTAGTCGACTGAACTACCCACCTCAGTCGACTAATTGTTGGGAAAAACCCTAGCACTGATGGAAAAACCTCCATAGATCCTTATATAGCCCGAATCAAACCAAGCAAACTTGTATTTTTTTAAAACCCATGGACACACGAGTCCACAATTTCAAAAGAAATCGTAAAACACTTTTAAAAACCTTTTTGTCCAACCAAAAAAAACTAAACACGTTTTAAGAACATAAACCAACTTTTTATACGTTTTTAAACAGTAAAAACACATATAATTTAACATAGCTCCACTTTAAGACATGAGAGTCTAGGATTCTACCTCGTTGAGTTAAAAACTCAATGTCCCAAACTTTGATAAAAAAACCAACTTTGTTGAAACGTGATTCCGTCCAGATGAACACGAAACTCTCAGCGAGGCTAACAATAATCCGCTATTCGATCGCCAAAAACTCAAGCCCGAGCCCACCAAAAACTAGAGAGAACGCAGAGATTTTTGTTTGAAAAGAAAAGAAACTTAGCTAGCAAGCTAAGGATTTTAAAATATCTACCAAAAGCTGATATTTATAGGGCTCACCGAATAATATCTTCTTTTTGTTTTTTAACCAAAACGCCCAACGATCCCAGGATTCAACTCAATATGCATTTCTAAACTTGAACATGCATGAAACGTATATAAACATGCTATTATAAGAGATTAAAATAATAAACAACACGTCAATTAAACATCATTAAATTAAAACGGTACTGGGTTTCACAATTGTATAAGACTTGCTTAATTTTCTAGAGTTTAGATTTTATTTTAAAATTAATTTTGTAAAATATAAAAATATCTAAACTATCCGATCTTGCTTTATTTATACTGAAAAAGTCCAAATATAGTATAAGTTTGCAAGTTCCCAATGTAAATCTACCCAAAATATAAAAATTCAACTTTTTGTACTTTTGGGCACAACTCCCAAGGGGAGCCAGCCACTTAGGGTTTCCTCCCTTTTAATTTTTTTAATTACATAATTTTTGTAATTAATAATTCTTGAATTTTAAATTTTTTTGGATAATTAACTGTAACATAAAAAAAATAAAATACAAGCATACAAGGGGCATACCCCAGACCTTACAAACCCAACAAACAACCACCTAGATAAGAAACCATGAAATGCCAAAAAAAAAAGAAAAAAAAATAGGGCTTTAGGCTAAGCCGAAACCAAAGAACAAAACAAACTAACCGAAAAAATTGCCCCGACCATAACTATGAAGAGTAATGGGCAAGGAAACAATGTCGCTATACATGGAGGAAAGCAAATTGTACCCCTAGAGAATTTACAAAAAGATGAAACTTTCAAGCCCCAATAAAAAATCGACCAATAAATCACATGTAAACTGCAAGAGAAGCGTGAGGAAAAAAATTGCCCCACCTTGATGTAGGAAATGCCACCGAGCAAACCTGTTAAAATGCAACCAAAAGATAGCCAAACCAAGAGCCAAAACCAAGCAGCTTGATAAGAAGAGAAGCTCCAAATCAAGCCTATAACCCGAGCACATCAACAGCGAAGGCAATAATAATCCACAACAGCCCTCAAATAGCAAGCTAAAAGGAAGGAAAAACCCACAACTGCCCACATATTGGATCAACCATCACCCCAACACAAGTGGAAAACAACATAAAAAAGAAACCAAAGCATAACAAATGCTATGAACAGCCCCTAAAGCTAGGAAACCAGAAAGATATATATACACAAGCCCAATCTACAAAAGAGGGATGGACATAAGAGAGCTATGAACACTCCTCATAGCTAGGTAGCACAAAAAAACTAGATTTAACAACGAGGTTAGAAACCAACATGAAATAGCCCAAGAACTACCGAGGCAGTCTCACAGCTAGGCCTTCTTCCGTTTGGGATTTGCAAGAACTCGGGACCTGAGATGCATAGATATACCATGAGAAAATCGTAAAAAGCAACGCACACACACGGGGAACCTCACGCTCTCCACACAAAATGTATCACTTTACACTCCAACAAAAGGGATAGAAGCAAGGCTCACAAATGATGCTGCCCAAGGCCACTACACAAATAAACAAACGCAATTCATAGGAGTTAGCAAAACATATCCAAAAACTCACAACTTTTATACCTTCCATGCTAATCTGCACAACAAACAAAACTTGCAGGGGATAAGTGTTAGAAACCTCACAAAAACACTCACTCAATATGACTTAATCACTTAGCCCTCCAAGGAAAAGAAAGAGGCAAAACTCACTACCGTCCATGCAAAGCTACCAAGTTACACACTACTACATTAATGTTAAAAGATCACATTTAAAAATTAAGAAAATTTTACTTTTTATAAAATTGTGATAAAAAATATAAACAAATTTTATAAGATCACTTTATCAAATAAAGTGAGATTATATATATTTTTTATCTTATATATTAAAAAAGGTAAAGAACACTTTCATTTATAAAATTAAGTAAAACAAAAATTAAACTTTTCAAT
>JAOTRH010201530.1:0-11219 GCA_034768845.1 Heliamphora exappendiculata | reverse complement strand
TTTATCTCTCTCTTTCTCTAAGTTTCTAGAAAGTTGATTAAGGCCTTGTTTGCTTAATTTCCCAATTTTATCTTTTACACTTGCTAATTAAACCCCAAATTTTGTAATTAGATTAATTTCAATATTTCCACTGAAGGTTGAAAATTACTACAAGAACCACTAGCTAACATCCCAGTGTTCCAACACACACTAATCGTACTCAAATGCTAAAATTATCATCCAAAACCGTTTCCGACAAAATCACTTATAATATAATAATTAACCATAATAAAAACGTACCAAGTCGTTACAACTTTTCCCCTTTTTTGGAATTTCGTCCCCGAAATTCAACACTAAATCTCAAGCCAGACACCACCGCAAAGTTCCCCGCTGATACTACTATCATCCAAAAAACATCATATCACGATCTAACTCACATTGCCAAAACCTTAATACACAACTCTCACCGAATACAACCCACTCCGGCGATAAACGCATAACATGATACCATTCCCAAGCACTCTCTATACAGAACATAGAGACTACTACCCCCGTTCTCACTGCCACATTCTGACTCAAGCACATGACGACAAACCCTAGCACCGATCTCACGAAGTCCTATGTTTCACACTCAAACCTTACTCCAGTTCTGACGATTAATTGATGACCACCCACTTTGCTACCATATCATTATTCGGCCAATGCTAACAACACCGTCACTGAAGCTGACAAGATGCTCAGCTCTGAGCAACGATATAAACACCCAATTCAAGAGAAAAGCTTACTTAATTCACCTGAAATACCGAAGAACACACTTCATCTAAACCTTCGTCCTTTATTCAATCCTCCATCACAAATCACCATTCTCACCCTAGAGAAACACTAGGTGCCACACCACTATCCGAGACAAGATTCCACACAACCAAAAACCAACTTGGCATCACAGTTACAAAATCGACGCAGCCACCTTGCCCCAACGATTTACTTAAACTCATAACGCGTCCATCAATCCCTTGAACCAATAATAGCAAAGTACTCAAGCCCAAGGCTTATTCGTCAAGTAACCAACCAAGATTTCTCAAACATTGATTCCTTCCTGACTCATATCTTACCACATCCTCATGATCATAATTCGAACATACGATTACACCCAAAACACAACACTTACCACAATTGACGACCATTCCTCGACTCTAAAATCTCTGAGTTGTTCAAGCCCCAAACAAACACAAACTAAAACTCACAAAAATTTATTAAAAACCTACCATGCGAATACCCCAGCCGCAAGGTTCCAACGAAATTCTTATACTGCCGAAACCAAAAGGTACAGCCATACCCTACACCACCCAGAACAAACTGCACATGACGATTAAAAATCCTACACCACCTAGAACAAACTGCACATGACGATTAAAAATCCTCCATTGATTACTGCTAAAAAGGATCCTACGTCTCAATCCTAACCCTCTTGTTCACAAGGATAAATATTCCTGGTTTGCCAACCCAATCTCACAGGGAACACAACCCCACACGTTTACATTCAGACGATAGAGCAAACAAACTCCATCTAAAAAACCCACGGGGAACTCAGTCCTTCAGTCACCCAACCTCAGTACCCATTACCTAGGCACAGCTCACGGATCACAACATGAATACTAATTACTGAAGAATCTCATTTTCCTAAAATAACCGAACCAAGAATCAACCAATGATCCCGACAGTTACACCTAACCAAGGTGGAACAGTTCGCACATCACAACTATTCGCCAAACAACCGTATCTTCTTCCTGAAACAGAAGCGGCCAACCAGAAACCATGACCCAACCTCAACGTACTCCCAAAGGCCATCAACCTCTGGCCCCCAACGAGCCTTGTAAATCTCACCTTGGAGCCGCATCGACCATAGTCACATAGCTACTATCGACTCCAACCATGATACTCTGATCATTTGTTGCACCAAGCTCTCAACTCTCAGGCCTCCTCTACACACACTCGAACATCACCAGCCCCCATACTTCAGACAACACATCCCATAAGACTGCGAGCTCGCCACCAGTCATATACAGAGACACAATGCCACCTTCCCATTGCGCCAAGACCTCACTTCGAAAGATTGTACTGCACTACCTAACTCTCACTAGATAAATCACAGCCATATCACAGCCTTAAGCCCACTATCCAAACAAGTCACATATATAGCGCACGGAACCAAACAAAGAAAATCTAATTCTGAGACCTTTCATCCCAAATTACTAATGACTTCTACTACCATGCAGACGCCTTCCACACTTCCACTTCCTAGGCACGCCTCTATAGTGGACATCTTCACCCACGGGTTCTCGCCTATTGCCCCGGGCCATGCAAATCACACGGTACACTGCTGAACTTTCTTACTCGACATCTCGTTCCCATGGGCGAACAACACCCCCATCTCTGAACCTAAGATCAAATATAAATAACCTCTAGACATATCATACTCTAGACACATTGTCTCAGTACTGGGCCAACCATACTATCGAACTCTTCTACGGTCCTTTCAAAACTCAAACACCCAGCACGATATCCAACCACAATCTCCTAACCACGAAGGTAACAACCAAACCACGGATATGCATTCTCGTAGGAATCTCACAAAACTAATACTTAAGGATTTTACCACACAAACAACTCAATCACTGAACTCCCTTGGGATCTCTCTCTCAATAAGAGTCAAAGCTATCGACATTATGTATAAACCAAATTACATTTCCAAAAACCTCACCCAAACGCTAGGGTTCACAAGGTAAAGCAAACGGACTCTTCAAGAAACCACTGGTAAACGAACCCACACTCATACGATCCCAATGTTTAATTTCCACAAATGAAGAACAATCTCACTGGTCAATCAATCACATTCTTCCAGCTTGGAAAATCACGAGTCAGCTCTAGACTCTCACTCCATGTCACTACCTCTCAAGATCACCATTACTCACTTGGTTAAGGAGAAGGTTAACCACTAGTCCTTGTAAAGACACTGGACATCTTAATATAAACGATTTCGGTTGCCATTCATAATTAGTATATTCCTCGTCACATCAGATCCTCATACTCAGATCTTCACTCAAGAATTTTAACTATTGTTTACTCCTTCACCTCCTAACAACGCATCTCATGCGTCCACAAGACCCCCACAGCTTATCCACCAAAGCACAACACCACACATACTCGCACCACTTTAGAACATCTACTTAGGGGTCATATCACACTAACAATCAAATAAGTAAGGCAAAAACCATGCTATAATTTCGAGCTCGCTACTCTGGTACATCAATTAGAAATCGTAAAACATTCAACTAGAAACACTTGTCTCCTTTGTCGCAATACGCGGACCACTGGCACATAATTGTCCCATCATGAAAGCAACTACATGCCATACGAATAAACGAGCCTCGCTTACCAATTCTAGACCCCTTTGTCACTATACGCGGACCACCGGCACACAATTGTCCCATCATGAAAGCAACTACATGCCATACGAACAAACGAGCCTCACTTACCAATTCTAGACCAAAGATATCACCCTATCGCTTGTCCCGTAAGGGTAACACAATACCACCACACCTAGACTTTAAGCCAGATACTAACCACTGCCATCATCTTTTTAAGGGATCTCTTTCTATCAATTCGTCATCTCAAAATGACCAAGCCAGCCACACCAATAACATCTATCACCTATTCTATAAGCCACATACACTCACATTCACCCTCTTACCATACACCATGTATTTACATAGTCTCCTCATCTTGAAAATGACAACCCAAGTTATAAAACTCTATTCCGTGAAACTTTTCTAAACAACCTCGAACCATCATTCACCACATCACAACTATTACGAATATACATCTTCCCATACATACATGTATATCACTCGAGAATCTTTCCCTCAACATCTCTAACCCACTTATTCATCATCGTGCAACTCTCAATTTTATCTAAGGATGTAATTTAGCAACATGCCTCAAAAGAAACTCAAGGGTCATCCACAGACTCTCAAAATTATCTGGCACCATTATGGGTACCAACAACACCCTATAGGGTAAGGGACCTCTCAAACACTGCCTGGCCCTTTTTTTTAACACACCTTAGACTAGAGATTATTACGCTCCCATCCACTATGTTTCCGTCTACTATGCTCCCGTCCATACCTAGTCTTAGGGTACACAGCTCATGACATAGTACGGCTCAAGATATAACACGGCTCATGACGTACATAATCCTCAACATGCCCAAAATCACACCTCATATCTAACCACAACAAACAACCTCCAAGAGGTTTCACACAACCTACTACACTTATTCATCAGGCTACTGGTAGCACAACACACAACGGGTAACTAATTACGGTCACCTCTAACTCACGTGGGTATAACACACTCCAAACAACAAATGCTCATCTCACGGGCTTACACCAACCATAATCACTGACCACCGGGTCACAATCTTAAGACCCACATCACTTCTATAACGAGGATAGGTTAAACTCAACTTAACCTTTTAAAACCCAACTACACTACTCATCCTATTCACCACCTAGTCACATCGCATCAACACATATTCACATACCGAGGGAAAGCCTCAGAGTAATGAGACAATCTGGGTAACTAATTCAGATTTCTCATAGAAAGAACGTCGGTCAAAAGCTTTTCTATTTCGAACCCCAAAGTAGTTGACCGGACGCCAAATGGCATGCCACATCACCCTAAGACTCAACCCTCCATGCTCACATAAACACATAACATGCGCAAAATAATTCAATCAAAAACCCATGCAAGCACACAATTCATGCCGTGTAGTGGTGTCTAATCTCATAAAAAAAGTCATACCTATAGGTCATCGTTATTCCCACGGCTCCTAGGTATTCGAACCTAGAACTCTTATACCATTCTATCACGACCCAAACCTTGGTCTGTGAACTAACCCCTAAACTCAGCATACATAAACCATAACCATAGATGACGCCCCAAAATATAAGAAAATATTGTACATGACATTCAAGGGTTTAATAAAATGAACCAAGTTCCAATATTTACAATCTCAGGTTTACCACAAAGGTTTGAGATAACATATATTCAACATTAACTAACCCTTTCATTACATCACTTCCATTAATTTTATGTACAACAAAAACAAAGAAATCATAACTCCCACTCTTTTCCCTTTCCAAGAGCATCCACAGTTTTTGTATCACCTCGTTCTTCGAAACCTGAAATTGTTTGACATATATACATGGGCCGAAACTCGTAGGATAAAGATTAACTCATATATATAATGCATGATATGTGAAGTGTGATGGGTGTAACCGAAATAAATATGCACATAATTCAAATTTTTTCCTTTTTAACACACACCCACGCACACTAAATTGTCTTCCATTTATCTCTTTATTTTTCATTCAGAAATCATTCATTTTAATTTATCGATTTTCACAAAATCGTATCACCTCTAATGAACCGGTGTCGGGTGCAGCTTATAGAGACCCCTTTCTATTATCCAAATAGGCTACGCAAAGCCATTGAATAATAGATAGTTCTATAACTCACCACAACACAACACCACAATTCGGGGACTAACCCGTGGGCATGTGATCCCCATCATGCGCAAGTTTTTGATCTTTCACCGCGGAGCCGCTAGCCCAATTTAATTCACATCAATTCATACGGTTCATTAAAATCAACTGCTCAATTTTCATATTTAATCTTTGAATGTAAACTTTTGCGGGCTTTCACCGCAGGACTGCAGCCCCTCATTATGCATGAACCTTCACGGGCTTTCACCGCAGGACTGCAACCCCTCATTATGCATGAACCCGTGCCCCTCATTATACATGAACCTTCGCGGCTTTCACCGCAGAATCGTATCCCCTCATTATGCATATTCCACATTCAACCATAGGTTTTCAATTCAAGTTAATAATTTCATTATATAGTTTCTCATAGTTCGCATCGTCACTTCAATGTCACCAAGTACCAATAACGCAAGATTGATAGCAAAAGATTACATTATTTTAAAAGAAAACACCCACCATGTATATATATACCTATCAATTTGAAACCCACTTTTATTGTAATGGAAAGCCTAATCAACAGGACCAATGCATGCCTCTTAACTCAATCTAGATATATATATATATAAGTGTGCCATTAGCTCAAGGGATTAAAAATTTAGTAAAAATGGCCACTAATAAGGAAAATAAGTTTTTCTCAAATATTTGGCTTTAAATGGGTGAAAATAGTTATAAATTTTTGACATACTCTCACTATTTTAATCATAACTTTTTTTACAAAAAGAATTTTCTTGTAAGAGTAGTCTTGTTGGAAAGAGAACTTCCGGTGCTTCGATTTGAATATAAAGTTGACCCCATTCGGAATCCGGATGAGAGAGATACATTAATTTGAAAATTAAAATTTTGACCAGTGAAACAGACTGCGCGATAGACCGATCGATCGGTCTATCCAACGGTCACGCCTACAGAAAATACCAAGAGCAACCTTTGACCATTTGATAAACCGGTCGATCGGTCTATCGAGCGGTCCTGCGCCGAAAAAATTAATTTTTACTAGGTTTTGAAGCCAAAATCTATCTAAACCCAAGTTGATGCAAAAACACGAAATCTTAAGTTATTTAAGCTTCCACTTTATACAATAAACACACAATTTCATAGCTAACAATTTTTCAAAAACTCCAATTTCCGTAAAAATTCAACTCAACCCGCACACACACCTATCAAGTTTCTCATTTATACATGAAATCAACAAAGTTTTTACTCATATAAACAAAATATTAACCCAATTCAACACAAAATATATAAGATAATCTAAATCCTACCTCTTGAAGTTTTAACTCTTCAAAAGCCACCAAATTTGCAAACCCTAGGTTTAGCTTTCCTTGGATTCTCTCTCCTTGATAGCTCCAAGGTGTTGCTCTCTTTATCTAGCTCTTGATTCCTCCTTTGGAACCTCCAATTGTAGCTAGCTTCATCCAATATCGGAGATAGGAAATGGTTTTGATCAAATCTTCAAGGGAGGAAAAAGTAAAGAAGAGAAGAAGAGGGGATGAGGGTGCCGATGGGATGGGGTGGTTTCTCCCCCCCCCCCCCGGGCTCCTTTTATTTTATCTCTCTTTCTCTAAGTTTCTAGAAAGTTGATTAAGGCCTTGTTTGTTTAATTTTTCAATTTTATCTTTTAAACTTGCTAATTAAACCCCCAATTTTGTAATTAGATTAATTTCAATATTTCCACTAAAAGTTGAAAATTACTACAAAAACCACTAGCTAACATCCTATCCCAGTGTTCCAACACACACTAATTGTACTCAACATGCTAAAATTATCATGCAAAACCGTTTCTGACAAAATCACTTATAATATAATAATTAACCATAATAAAAGCGCACCAAGTCGTTACACAAACAATCTCTATCTGCAACTAATATCAAAAGTTTTAAATTAAAGAACCATGTCTTCAGTGCCACTGCAATGCACAAATATGGTGTTCTTCAATGCAATCAAAGTTCTTTATTATGCTGCCAAGAATCATAACCAATAATTACTTGCTCAGAAGCTTTTGTAGTGTATTTGCTAGCATGATCTTGCCCGCCCCTCTTCAAGCAAGAAGTTGTCACTTTCATCAAATCTCAACTACTTTATGGTTCAGCAATCTACAATAAACAGGTGATGACAGCAGTTGTCAGTAAATAGTCTAAGACTAGGTGTTTATTAAAACGTAATAGCGGGATTCATCATTTTCTAGGACAGGATTGCATTTATTTCAAAGAAACAGGTTGTAACCTATCCTTCTTGTTGCATTACTTTAGTGCCCCTATCTAGGAAAGAACTTCAATAACAGAACCCCATGGTACGAGATCAAAATCAAGTCAATGGAACTCAACACAAGTGTAATTAGCTGGAATAACCTAAGTGGTGGTTAACGAACTGGAGTAATAAAGGAAGACGCAATTGGTTTGTCAATTCAGAAAATCAGATAAGATGACTTGTGGCTTTCCCAAAGCTAAGATTTTTATAGTTGAATGTGATTTCATTTTGGCTGAATTAATCAAAGTTTTCCAACAATAGAAAAGCATATGCGCTCTTCTTGGGTTTCTGAGAATATTCTGCAACCATACAGTAAAGACCAAAAAAATTTAAATAGTTGTATGACGCCAAGCTTAGAATAAGTTCTCATATCTTGATAGAGGAATGGAGCTCATGGCCATACTTTCGTTAACATGTCAAATTGAGGCTCCTTCTACACTTCGGTAGCAACATCTATGTGTTCTAGTGTGAGTGGGTAGTTTTCAGGCAGGTAGAATTAGGGCTGTAAATGATGATGGTGATGTTGATGTATTATAGTAACATTCATAATAGATGCCCATCCCAAATCTGAAGCTATTGCTGCTGTGCATGCTAGTATATCAAAGATATTTCCAGATCTATAACTTAAAGACCTAACAATCCTCCACTTCCTACTTGAAACCAAAAGGATTAAATAATGAAAATATGGACAGTATACACTTTGCACTTGTCATTCACCAAAGGAGTAATTCGATGATAAGATTTGCAGATATGAAGTGCTAGCTATCAGGAGTTTTCTCTGAACTACTACCCGCAACCTAATCTTCAAGATGAGAACAGAACTCTTATATCATCTTGTGATAGTTTTGTTTCAATTAATCAAAACTATCACAAGATGATCTAAGTTTGATTCTCTTTAAGAGTTCTATTCTCAAGATGAGAACAGAACTCTTAAAGAGAGAATGGAACAGAACTCTTAAATCACCTCTCCTTCTACCTCTCATTTTTCCAGGGTCTAAAATTTGTGCTTTTTCCATCTTTAATTCTTTCTTCCTCACTGGTGGAGCTGAGTAATAATGACGCTCTTTGTGGAGAGTGAAATTAGGGAGAATAATGCTTAGAGAGTTAAGTAGAGAATGATTCTTAGAGAATTTCAAAAACGAAAATGAGGATATAATATAGTTTTAACACTTTACTATCTTTTTATTGCCAATTTGACACTATTAAGTGTATTTCATATTCTAAAAAAAAATTGTATTTTGTACCTAATATCAAAGAGAGACACTTGTTAAATTTTTATCCTAGAAGTTTCTCTATTTAGGAAACAGAGGGACAACTTACACCTAATAAGTAGTTTGTTTTCTTTCTAATTGCCCTTAGTAAGCTCATTTCATAATAAATAGTTTTTTTTCCTAATAATTTAATGTGTCAACTAAATTTTGTTAGAAAACTCAAATATATTTAGAAAATAATTCATCTAGTGGTGCAAAGGACCTCAATTTCATACGCCTTCTATTATAAGGGAAAATTAGCATATCAAGGGTCTATGCTATAAGAATTTTATAAGCAAGAATTTATAATTCTTCTCACTTCAACCCTCCCTCAATTTCTTTTCCTTTGTTTTTTTTATCACTCTTCATAGACACATTACATTTCTCCCTCACACTCTATCTCTACTAGTTGGATTGCACAAAGACTCACATATCTGCCCTTGTCATCCCCGTCGTCTCCGGCATATATCCCGCCACCCCCACTCACTGAACACTGAACACCTACTTTTTATAGGAATTAGTTTCTCTCATGTCCTTAACAAATGGATCTACTTTGATCATTTGTGCCATTTATTTTATTGCATTCAGTGTATACATCATTCATGCAAAAACTCAAATTGATTGGATATTGTTAGATATCTAAAAAAATTAAATTTGTGTTAAAAGAAATAAACGGTAAATGGACATCACCATTAATTTTTTGTTCAGGTTGCAAAATATACATTATGTATGCAGATTTCAAGTGTGTGGTTTAGCATGTTACGTATTTTCTAAAAGTAACCATGTCGCCAAGTGGTTTTAGAAAACAAAAGAAAATTTTAAGAATTCTTTCTATATAAAATATATAAATATTTGTTGTAGATTTCATGGTATAAAAATTATTTTTGACTCATTTAAATGCATTGAGTTTTTCATACATCTTTTTATGGTACAACTTATGAAATTCTATTTTGGGACTATTTTGAAAATCTAGAGGACATGCTCTCTACGGCGATGACTCTGACTGCTGCAAAAAAGGCCACAGCCTTGAGCCTGTGGTAACTCTTGCTCAACAATTTTAGAAAAAAATGCTTGATATTTCAGATGAATCTAAACCAGTTCATATTAGAGAAGAGACTCGGACGCCATCTCGTGATAAGTCTAAGTTCGAAATTAGGTTCAACGAGTCGAAGATGCCCCGAGTTTTATTTATATGTGGTACTGAATTCTTATTTTATTTATGATTACTACGAATTATAGATGAACATGTTATTATCGCTATTATAGTACTAATTCATTTTATGACAAGACGTGATATGCTGATTACTAATTTTTTACTATAAGATCCTCTGAATTTATTTATTTTACTAAAAATATAAATTATGACTGAAAAAATATGATTTGTGAAACCACATGGTTTTTATCCTTATTTATTACATGTCATTATTATGTTTCAATTATAGATATTTTGAATATCTCATTTTGAAACTGTATTTTACTATGTATGTTTGTCATTCACCGAATTTTCGGCTAACGTTGTTTTTAATATCTCATTTCAGTTTCAAGACCTAGTATCGTGACCTCATAGGAACATTCATTTTGTATTTTCATTGAGTTAGTATTTTTTTTTTGGCGATTAGTTAGACACTCCAATTACATTTTATGGATGATCATTGTTTTAGTTGGAAATCAATTTTTTTTTATAATTAATTGATTGTTTCAGAGGGTTGTTTGTGTCCCACGGATATTCTTTATGGTTTAATTCACCGTACAACTCATATTTGTAATTTCTTTAAGTACTTTTTATACTTCATAGTATTGTTTTAATTATTAGGCTTTGTTAGCCTATTGGACCAAAGCCCGCAATCCACAGCCGATCATGTTTTTGGATTCGGGGCATGACCAATAGCTTTCTCATGATCCAAGCCAGATCATTATTCTCAAGAAGTGATCACAAACATCTCAATTGAACGTGGCAAAAACTTATTACGTTCTTAATTGATCAGGAAGCAGGGTGGAGAATGGAAAAGAATGGTAGAGCTTTGAAGGAACTACTGATAAATTGGACTTATCGACTAATTCATTATACCAAAAAGTAATTTGAATAGTGTTAGGCATGCGGAGTCTGGTTTTTCAGGGGAAATTTTTTTTTTGGAATAAA
>JAOTRH010201508.1:0-11222 GCA_034768845.1 Heliamphora exappendiculata | reverse complement strand
GCTTATGCAAACCACAAGTCTAAAATGAATTTTGCCCTTTTGATTTTAATGAATTGTGTTGAAATTTGAACTGTTAAATTCTCAAATATTCTTTTTCCTATTCTTATGTGCTGGAGAAGCATTTTCACTCAACTTATGAACATTGACATTCCTTCCCTCTCTTCCATGGCTCTCTTATTGTTGGACCTCACGATTCTTGCTTTGTTTGTAGTCTTGTTTATCTTGTATCCTATGTATAATTTTCCTAGTATTAATTTTGAGCACAACTTCTCTCCAATCCCTTTTGAGAATTTGACAGTCTTATTGGGCCCATTGTGGCCCACTTCGATGATATGAACCGTCCATTTATTTTTCCCAGCTTGTAGATCATCCATGCAAAAAATTAAGTTAATGAGATATCTTTGATATATCTGAACAAAATACATTTATTTGAATTAAATGAACGGTGCCATCCGCTCTGGGGATAACAAAATGAACGATAAGTAGGCCCATAGTGGACCCAATAGGACCATTAAATCCCCAAAGAAGCTAGCCTCTTAATTTTAATGTACATCTTGCCCGAGGCGTGTTGCAAATCACCATTTTGTGCTGCCCGACATGTATTGTTTCGGAGATATAAATGGCTCACAAGGAAAGAAAAGAAACATATTCTATTGTTCACAAGTTTATGGAAATGCTTGTACATTTTATACGTATACAATCTTCTTCGTGTGGGCAAGTGCGTTTATGCATTCACAAGCATGTTTACAAGCTGTTAACTCAATTTCTTTCTTACTTTCTTCTTTTCCTCCATGTATTGTTGACTTCCAACTGCTGTACAGTTCGGTTTCAAATACGATCTTGCATTTTACAGATAAATCAACTGTTCCCAAGTCAGTAAGTGATATGAAACTCATACATGCTGGCAAAATTTTAGAGAATGGCAAAACACTTGCGGAGTCCAGAGTACATCACAGTGACCTTCCTGGTGGAGTTACTACCATGCATGTTGTGGTGCAGTCTCCAGTAGCAAAAAAGAAGACAGGTTTGTTTCAGTTTCTTTTATCTTGTCTTTGTACTGGATATCCCATTTGGGATTCATGCAGAATTTTTGAATCTGAAAAAAATTCTCTGGATTTTTTCTATATTCATCTTTTTGTTGATTCTTAAAGGCTGACTATGATCCTTCTAGAAATAATTGTCCGAGTGATTGCCCTGGATCTTTTTAGCAAAATCACTTCCATTCCTCAGTTCTTCATTTCTTCTGTTTTAGAATGCATAAATTATGCAACCATGACCTCCTTATGGTTTTCCTCTCCCCGCTTTTGTGAACATGGTAATCACAGTGGTACCGTTGTGATGTCGGATTGCCGGTGATTAAAGAATTGGAAACTAAAATGAACAGAAAATAAATCCTAAACTAATAATCTAAATTTAAAAACTCAAATTTTATTCATTCAAAGTCTACCTAATAGATTAATAGGCTTCATGCTTATAGGCTGAACACAAAATTTGAAAATATAGAAAGACAATCAAATCTCACGGGAAACGAAAATTCCATAAATAAGGTCTAAATAAAGTAAATCAAATAAATATAATCTTTCGGATCCGCCTTGCGTATGTATGCTGAATTTTAGGTTTTATGTGATCCCCATCATTTCTTCCTGGCAAAAAGGAACTCGACTCCGGAGAGTGATGACGGTAATATTGCTCTAAAAGATCTAGTGCAAGGCGCCACAACTCTTCATCAACAATCCAAGTAGCATTGGAGAGTGGCCGCTCCTTCTATTTGACAAAGTAACGCTGATAACTACCGTGGAAAGATCCGATAATCTCGTCATTTAGGACTTCATCAACTTGATTTGGCTGTGGGTTTAGGCACTGGTGCGGGGGATGTTGAGGTTCCCTGTGTCAAGCTAGCCACATAAACTATGGGAGGCTCCAACGGGCCTTAGTAAGGGAACAAATACCTCCACATTGAAAATATGACTAATGCTCATAATAGATGGTAAGTTAAGTAAATATGCATTAGGTCCAAACGACGAATAATGCGATAATGTTCAATGGCTCGGGCATGCAATTTCTTGAAAGAGTTTCTTAGGGTAACGCGGACCATAACATAATCACCAGCATTGAACTCTTGTCGCCTACGGTGAGCATCAGGAGAAAGTTTATAAGTATCATTACTTAGAGTAATCTTACGTTGAATATCAACATGTGGGTCTCGAATGTGTTGGGCGGCATAGAAGGGCGGGAATCCGGTGGTAAATGGATTAGGTCAAGAGGCTAGCGAGGCGTTCAATCATGAACAATTTTGAAAGGGCTTTTACTCGTTGACCTATTGATAGAATTATTATAAGAAAACTCCGCGAGTGGCAGTAATAAGTCCTAATTACCCAACTTATCACTCACTCGGCATTGAAGGAGAGCACTCAAACTACGATTAACGACCTCAGTTTGTCCATCAGTTTGATGGTGAAAGGCAGAGAAAACCTCAAATTAGTGCCGAAAAGCTTTCAGAGGGTTTTCCAAAAATAACTAACAAATCTGACATCACGGTCACATACGATGGAATTCAGTAACTAGTGAAGATGCACTATCCTCCTTAAAGAACAATCTAGCGATATGGGAGACATCCGTGGACTTTTTGCAAGGGGGCAAAATGGGCCATCTTTGAAAATCTATCAACAACAACGAAGATGGAATCGTGGCCATGGGCCATCTTTGAAAATCTATCAACAACAACGAAGATGGAATCGTGGGCCTGCGCTGTTTTAGATAATCCGAGGACGAAATCCATACTAAGATCTTTCAAAGGTTAATGCGGAGCAGGAAGAGAAGTGTACAGATCAGTGTTATTTTTTCCAGCTCTGACGAGTTGACACGTACGACATTGTGACACAACCCTAGCGACGTCCCTTTTTAAAGTCCACCAATAGAACCCATCCTCCACCAAGGTTACTGCTTTATCCTTACTGAAGTGTCTTGCCAGACTACCCACATGTAACTCCCACACTAAAAAGTCTCGGAACAATGTACGCGGAATGCACAATCGAGTCCCCTCGAATTAAGTAACCGTCTTCAATGATAAAATCAACATATTCATGATGGTTGCCATTGAGAACTGCCTAAAAAAAGTGCCAAAATCAAGATAACTGGATTAATCATCCTTCATTCATCAAAACTTACAACTTGGACATTCATGAACTGTAAACCAACGACAATCTGATTAAGAGCATTCGTAGGTTTGTTCTCAACCCCTGCGTGATGCTTAAGGACAAAAGTATACTATTGGAGGAATTCGGCCCAAACGGCATGGCGAGCGTTAAGCTTCTTTTGTGAGGGCATATATCTAAGTGCTTGATGATCTGAGTACTGAACGAATTCCTGGGGCAAGATAATATTGCCAAAGGTGTAGAGCCCGTACCACAACGTAAAATTCGTTATCATACGTAGAATATAGTAGTTTAGCATCATTGAATTTTTAGCTGAAGTAGGTAGTTGGATGCCCTTCTTGACTCAAAACACCCTAAATACTAACCCCTGAAGCGTCACACGCGACTTTGAAAACCTTAGAAAAGTCTGGGAGTCTTAAAACAGGTGCCTCAATCATTTTCTGCTTAATCCTAGTAAAAGCTTTAGCGGCAGCAAACTGTCTACTTAAATTTTATGGTACTAAAACCCTGAATGAAGTGCCTATAAAAGATGGCTAACCAATGAAAACTACGGGCCGCATGAATGGAAATGGGTTCCAGCCAATCTCTGATAGCCTTGATTTTATCTGTATCAACCTCGACACCTTGTGCGCAAACAGTAAATCCTAAGAAAAGAACAAGGATTTGCATGGCGGAGCTAGGAATTTGGTTTGGAGAGAGTCCAAAAATATAAATATTATTTTTAGTAAATAAAAAATAAACAAAAGAAATCAGTTTAAGTTATGTGATAAGTGTTCTTGGAAAACCTTTGTATCTTGATGACTATACAAAATTCAAAGCAAGACTTGCTTTCGCTAAGGTGTGTGTTAAAATTTAAGCAAATAAGAATATCCCAGATTCTTTTATGCTAAATTTGGGCTACGGGTCTTCTTATGAAATTAGAGTGGAAGTGCCTTGGAAGCCTCTAAAATGTGACAAGTGTATGATCTTTGGTCATTCTAATAATTCTTGCTTTAACAAGCCTAAGGTAATGAGCTCTACTTCCTTACCCAAACAAAAATGAAAAGTGAAAGAAGACAAAAAAGTGGGCTCAAGTCAAGAGCCTAGTGAATGGGAAGATATAAAAAAGAAAAAAGGAAAAGGTACTTCTAATGCTTCTCCAATTTATAGGGCTCATTCATCTTCTAATTTATTTAATGTGCTTGAATCTTGTGTGCTAGAGGAGATGGACTTATGTAAGAAGGTGATAGACGGAAAGGGTGATGGTAATGTGTGCTCTCCAAACACGGACATGTCAGTGTGTGTTGGTGGGAAAAATATGAACAATCTTTTGGTGGATGTGGTTACTAGCCAGTGCAATACGAATTTTGAGAAGTTGGTAGAGTATCAAGTTAACCCCTCTTGCAAAGGAGAGGAGAAGTTTGTCACATCTACTGGAAGTTTCTCTGAGCTTACAGTTCGTCAATCCGCACGTTTGAAAATGCCTCCAAAGATCCTTTCAGAGGGGAACTTTGTTAGCTCTTGGAAGCCTCCGACTTTAAATGGCGAGAATAAGAAGAAACTGCTAGAAAGAATTGAGAATCTTAAGCTTGCTCGAGAAAAATTAGTCTCTTTAAACAAGCCCAAAAAATTGTGCTTTTAAGTAAGAAAAAGTAGGATGTTTTTCCTAGCTCTCGGTCTGTGAGAGTTTGTAGGATTGCTTTGGTTTTGTTTTTGGTGGTTTGCTCTAGCATCATTTTGTTGACCCTTGAGGGTGTGTATCGAGCTCATTTGTATATCTTTAATTTTGGTTAATACACATTTAATTATCCAAAAAAAAATCAATCGAAATGTTATTTTTAGATCAACACTCGACTAAACTAAAAAATTCGTAAACTAATAAAATCAGCAATTAGTAACACAAGCAACAAAATCTCAAATCTCAACAGATTATCTCAATTCTCGATTCTCAAATCTCACAACCAACTAGCTAAGTAACATAGCCAACAATCTATCTCAAATTGCAAAGTATTTATTTCAAACTAGTAAGCAGTAACATAGGCACACAACCAAAGCCAATAAGAATCAGATTTATGGAAAAATGCAAATAGAGAGTGAGAGACAAAGAGCCAAAGAGGGCTAACCGAGTAACTGTCCGTCGGCATCTGTCTCTGTCGTTGGCATCAGCGTTTGTCTCCGTCGTTGGCATTGGTGTCTGTCTCCGGCGTCAATCGTTTGCCTTCGTTGTTGCCTCGCCTCGTCGTTTGTTTCTGTCGGCATCGGCGCCTCGTCTCGTCGGCATCATTGGAGTCGTCGCCTTGTCGGGAGTGGCGGTGTTGTCGCCTCGTCTGCGACACATGCTCACTCTCTTGACTCTCAGTGCTCTCATTCTGTTTGTCTCTCACTCTCGTCCCTCATGCTCTCTCACTCACACGATAGAGGCTTAGGAGTTAGGTCAAAATCTTCTCATCTCATTTTTCAAAGGGATTACAAAGTAATTTACAAAATATAATTTTTTATATACAAGTATAATAATAATGGAAAAAAAATCCACATGGGGTACATGACCCCCCCTGGTCACTAGCTCCCTCTACCCCTGTCTGCATAAAAGAGCACTTCTTGAGATTAGCATATAATTTAGCAAACCTGAGTGTCTGTATAAAAGAGTACTTCTTGAGATTGGCATATAATTTAGCAAATCTGAGAGTGTTGAATACTTGAAAAAGATGATCGAGGTGCTCCATTCGAGTACCACTATAGATGAAAATGTCGTTGAAGTACACTACAAAAAACTTGCCTATGAACAAATGTAGAGTTTTGGTCATGACCCTCATAAAAGTGCTTGGAGCATTGGATAAACCAAAGAATATAACTAACCACTCATATAACTCATTTTGGGTTTTGAATGCAGTTTTTCATTCGCCATTAGGTCGAATCCGGATTTGTGGTACCCGCTATGCAAGTCAATTTTGGAGTACTACTGGGAGCCAGCCATTTGGTCTAAAGAGGTCGTCAAGTCAATAATAAACAAAGTGGCTTTCCTCCGGGGAACCGATATTTAACTGTGATCTTATTAATCGCCTTGCTATCAACACACATTCGCCACGGCCCATCCTTCTTCGGAGTTAAAAGAGTTTGCACAGCATAATATAGCTTAGACTAGACTCGATGTAGCCTTTCCCTAAGAGATCGTAAATCTGGCGATTCATCTTCAGACGCGCCTTAGGATTCAATCAATGGTGTGGGAGATTAGGAAATTGCGATCTAGGTACTAAGTCGGTAGCATGCTTGATATCTCGCATAGGTGGCAACTCATTTGGTAATATGTCTGGTGTTACATCTTGAAAGTCAAGCAGCAATTGTCCAATCTCTAGGGGTGAGGCAGTTTGCAAGTCATGAGGAAACTGAATCTCACCCTTACATACTAAGGCACATCTTGAAAGTCAAGCAATCTCTAGGGGTGAGGCAATTTGCAAGTCATGAGGAAACTGAATCTCACCCTTGCATACTAAGGCGAGAAGCACGCCCGAGTCCTTGTTCTCAAGGGGGAACGCTCTACGAGTTAGAAGATGAGGTCTGTGCGTACTTGGGGTCTAGCGTGAAGCTTTATCGGTTATTACCTTGTCCATTTCACTGGGTTTGGCAAATTTCAACAAGATTTTCTATCCATTATGGAAGAATACTGAAGTATTCTCTCGACCAAAGTTTTGGACATCTACATGATAGAGTCAATGGCGACTTAAAAGCACATGTAACGTCCATAGGCAGGACATCACATAAAATTGTAGCAGAATAAGGGCCTATCTGGACGGGTACTTGACAACACTCGAAAACAAATTAAAAAGTCTTATCTACCTACGCACCCAAACATGGTCAAGGGTGAGGCTCAGGGGAGAGTTGTGACCTAGTAACAACCAATTTAGACACCGCATTTATGGAGCTTTCGCCATCGATGACGAGCTTACAAACTTTATCGCCACACTTGGCATAAGTGTGGAAGATAGTGGTGCACTTCTAAGTTTCAGTATCTGCGAGAGTGGCCACAATGCATCGCATCACATGAAAGCTAGAATCAGTGGATTCGCACCCTCCTTCAATATCCTCACGAGGGTCACATGGTTCTGAGGGTTCAACTATCTAAGGTTCGTCATTCTCGTTTTGTGGCTCTCCCTCTTCTATAGTCAAGGTACGATGCGGGCAACGAGTAGAAATATGTCTCATGCCATGTCAATGATAGCACTCGATAGGTGGGATATACTCCGATGAAGACTAGAGGATGACTCTAGATTCTTGAACATATTGGGTTGAGGCGGATTACCTGGTTAGGGTTGTTATGGCTTCTAGAGACTTTGGGTGACGGTTGATTTTCTCGTGATTGGGAAGGAGCAAGCCCTCGAAGTTGAAACGAGATCCCTCCCTTGAATCGATCAAAATATCTAGTGGGATATGGCGCTCAAGATTGTGGGGCAATCCTGCATTGACTAGTGGGTCCAAGATAACCTTTTTTCGAGGTCCCCAACCAAATGATAGGCATCTTCTAAAGTCTGGGGAAAGGGCATGTTGAGGTTTTTATGATATTCATACCGTAATCCATTGATAAATCTAATGACTCGAATCCATTGGTCTTCTTGTACCTCACACCTCAACATTAACACTTTGAAATTGGTCATATAATCAGCTACACTTATTGAACCTTGTTTCAAGTTAAGCCACTGGTTTATTAATTGCTTGCGATGGCTCGTAAGGAGATATTTCTCTGTCAATTTTCAACCATGTCGTCTTATCGAGTGAATGGTGCCTCCCCCAAGAGGGTGAGTTCCCTTTGAACTCCTTGCCAGTAAATCTTGGTAGCGTTAGCAAGTTTCATCTTAGCAAATAGGACTTTTTTGTCGTCAGTCGTGCCGTACCAATCAAAGTAATCTTCCAACGCATATAGCCAATCTATGAAACACTAGGATCAAAGGATCCCTCAAATGAAGGCACATCAATCTTAACTCTCCTAGTGATATCATACGACTCAAGGTAAGGTGGCTGAAACAAGTGGGACCAATCTTGTGCAGCGAGAACCTCTGATCCAAAGTAGACTTGAGGCGAAAGAGGAATGGTTGAGAGCCTAGAGAAATGGCTCAATGGAACGAGAGGAACAAGTAGGCGACTGACGGCAGGTGGAGGAATAGTGGCATGGTAATCAACCGGAGCCCCATCAAGAGGCCTCTTGCCCAAATGTTTGTCCCTATTAGTAAACCCTTGTTCAACTAGTTGAGTGACCTAATAGGCATCTAAATTAGCAACCTCAAGGCGGAGTTCCTTGTGAAATTTAATCTATTGTCTACGGACTCGAGCCTCAATGTTAATATTAATTTGACGCATCGATGTATCAAAGGTATCAAAGTCGGTTTAGATGTTGGTCATGAGAATTTGAATGGTTCGCATACTGTCTTGAACTGAGCATAACGAGGTCTTGGCGGTGGACATGTTGTCTTCTAGAGTATTAACCCTGTCTTCCAAGGAGGTTTGTTGGTTGGCTAAATCACAAATAGTCATAGCTTGTGGATACGAAGAAAGGGGTGTGCTGATGCTTGACCAAAATTGCTTGTGGATACGAAGAAAGGGGTGCGTTGATACTTGACCAAAATTGAACAATAAGCAATGTACTGACAAACTACTGCCAATAACTCAAAAAGAAAGAGAGATACAATGCCAATAACAATAATAGATGAGCTTGATTTTTTTTTTGTTAAAGAGGGCAATGAACGAAGGGATGGAAAAGGGATGGAACTAATATGCAAAATTTACTAACAAACCAAATAAAAGAACTAGTCTAATTTCAAAGTGAAGAAGTGTCATCCGATCAAAGCTATAAGAGATGTTCTCAAAGTGCAAAGGCTCTTTTTCAACAATAGTGAATATTTTTTCTTTTTTGTTTTCCCTGTTTGTATTAGACATCATGTTAGAATAGTGAATAATATTCTATTGGATTTGTATAACTCTAAATAGTTTATTAATAGTCTATTTGATAGAGTGAATCATTCTATTGGACTTATATGGATTGTCATTTATTGTCACTATTGTTGCATTTTTAGTCTCTTGCTCTTTCTGTTTTTATTGGTATAGTTTATTGTTGGAGTTTCTAATTTTTCATGTTTTCTGATCTATTTTCTTGGGTGCAGACAAGATCAAAGAGATGCCGAAGCAAAATTTATGCTCATGCACAATCCTTTGAACTGGTAAGCATACTTATGGCTGTCATTCAAAATAGAGAACATTTTCCCTTTTTGGATCTTCCTTTACCTTTGTCTTTGCCACTTCTTCTAAATGGCATTAATTGCTTTGTAGTGTCAACATTATAATCATTTTTCTAGAAATAAATCAAATATCTACCAAGAGCTTTTTTCTTTCCTATTGAGGAATGGTAGGGTTGAATGTTTCCTTCCTTCAAGGCTGGTAAATATACATATATAATCTGTACTTACAGCAAAAAATTCTATGCATGGTCAAATAGAAATCATTATTTTAAGAAAGTTTTCTAAAAAATTTAAATACAAAGTCTAACACAGATATAGATGATAGAATGCGTTACGTGTTTTAGTTTGTTTCTTTTTTTAAATGTTAGTAGAGTGAGTTCTTTTTTGACATATTTTATTATTTTTATTCTTTTTATATAGTTTTATTTTAATTTTTTAATTGAAGTATTTCCAATTTTTAACTCATATTTTGCTCTTTTTATTTATAAAAAACAAAAACCTCTAAATGCACACACAATTTTGCTAAGAACAATTATCAAAAGAATTGAAATATTTATACACAATGTATTTACAAATAATATTTTTGTAAATTTATTATATTCATGACTTATTTGTATATTAATCAAATGCAACGTTCAAGTTTTCGTACTAACTTTATATAATAAGAAAGAGTTTTTTTTTTTTACCCTTCATCTAAGGAGTTTATTTTTTTATCTTTCAATTTGCCATTTATATATTCTTTTTTTTTATTTTACTTTAAAAATTAAGATATTTTGAATTTATAAGTCATACCTTGCTTGCCTTAGCTTACTTTTTTTTACCATTTATGAAGTTAGTTCATTTTTTGGCTGATTTTATCTTGTATATTTTTTTAGTGGAGTTTTTAGTTAAATATGTTGAGCTTCTAACCTTGTGTTGTTTGTTTTAGTTTGTTTTTTATTTTTAATGTTCGTGGAGTAGGTTATTGTTTGACATATTTTATTATTTTTGTCTTTTTTATATTTATTCATTCTAATTCTTTAATTAGAGTATTTGAGACTTTTAACTTATGTTTTATTTGTTTTATTTATAAAAACAATAATTAATTGTAAATGCACATACAAATTCGCTAAAAACAACTATCAAAACAATTGAAATATTTGTACATAATGTATAATTATTTAAATAAAAAGTGCATTTAATAAGGTGGTGTTCATTTAAAAACTCTCAAAAAAATGTACTTATAAAGTATCTAAAAAATTAATTATAAATTAATTTTAATAAGCACGTAAGCCCTCACTAATCTATACTATCTTATAAAGAAAGACCACTCATTTAATGTTTTCTTATTTTGAAAATGTGTGAATCTTTTATGATTCTTAAATTACCTCAGTAACTATACCTCCTTCACTCTTTCTATAGCAAAAATTATTCGTAACTGTTTATTTTCTCTCTCTCTCTCTTCTTACAAAATATTGAACAAATTCTTTTTTTATTATAATTATTTTATATTTGTACACGTATGCACGTGTCAACCGGACACTAATATACGTGCATTGCACGTATGTCCCTCACTAATTTGTACTATCTTATAAAAAGAGAACACTCATTTAGTGTTCTCTTATTTTGAAGTTGTGTGGATCTTTTATAATTTCTAAATTACCTCAATAACTGTATTTTTTTCACTTTCTCTATCTCAAAAACTATATATGATTGTCTATTTCCTATCGCTCTCTTCCTACAAAATATCGACCAAACTTTTTATTTATTATTTAATTTTAAAATTATAATCATTTTACATTTGCACACGCATGCGCTAGTGTGTATATATATATATATATATATATATATATAATTTAGATTCATCGTATATATAAACACAATA
>JAOTRH010201497.1:0-11222 GCA_034768845.1 Heliamphora exappendiculata | reverse complement strand
GGCTAAGGTGTCAACCTTGATTGTTCAAAATGAGTTAACACTTTTATTTTGGAATTAAGAATTATTATGCAATTAAAAACGATTATTTATAGAAAATAAATTATGAAAATTACCAAAATCAATTAAAGAAACTCTTGGGTTAACATATAAAAATGTCAACATCACCGCTTGGGATCAAAATCTAAACTGGCTTTTTTTTAAAAAGATTAACTTTTAAGCCGGTTCGTTTGGGATAAAAGTATTGCATGGCTTTCAAAGCAACTCAAAAAAAAGCCAAATCTATTTTTTTTTTCTTCTAACGTATACTTTTTCAAATTATTCCAAATACTCTCACTTTTTTTTGTTTCTCTTTTTTTAAAAAATACTAAATCTTTTAAAAGCTAAACTTAAAAGTAATCCCAAGCAGGCTATAGTTCGTTTGGAAAAAAAAGTAAAAAAAATAAAAAGCTAAAAAATCAAATAAAAAAACTAACTCTTAGAAGATTCTATTCAAATTCAAATCACTTTTAAAAAATAATATATAATACATGTTATTCATAATTTATTTACTATCACTACTAATTATATATACTTGTTAATATTAAACATATAGAAGAGCAAATTAAATTGTTCAATTTCAATAAAAATTAAAAAAGCTAATTTTTTCCACAAACAACTAATTTAAAAAAAATAGTTTAAAAATTAAGTTACTAAATAATTTACTTTAAATTAAATATAATTTTTTAGTTAAAAATATAAAAAATAAATTAAAAAATTAACTTTTAAGTTACTTGCGACTAAGGCATTCTTGTGCAATTACTAACTTTGAAGTGTTCATCTATTACACTCCCAACTAAGGTGAGAGTATTACCTAACGCTTTCTTGTGCAATTACTTTTTAGATTTGTCATGTGTAGCATTTGTTTTTCCTATCACATGCAATTTTTTTTTTTGGTAAAGTTTTTCATAGTGGGTTGTGGCTTTCTTTTTCTATCTTTTTTTTTTAAAAAGAAAAAAAAAAGAATTTGGGTGTAATATTAGATCCTAGTCTCATACCATATAGAAAATTTGTATCAAATCGAAAAATTTAAACTATTAGGATAGATACGTTTCAGTATTATATTAAGTGATCAATTATTACACTACACCCATAAAAAAAAAAAAAACTATTACACTACCAACCAATCGAGAATAATATTTTTTACCAATTAACATTTTGTTGCTTATAATTTAAAGCACCAAATAAATAATAGCATGTGCTATTCTAAAAGTAATAAATAATTACTCTTTGTACATGTATATCATGTCATTGGCCTTGTTTGGGCAAATTTGCTTATTGGTTTATTGGTTTATTTTAGCTTTAAACACAATAGAATTTGATTCATTAGTTTATTTTTTTGAAATTTTTTTTATATTTTAATTAAAAAAATTTTAT
Organism: Heliamphora exappendiculata; assembly: GCA_034768845.1. Classification (NCBI taxonomy): domain Eukaryota; kingdom Viridiplantae; phylum Streptophyta; class Magnoliopsida; order Ericales; family Sarraceniaceae; genus Heliamphora; species Heliamphora exappendiculata. The sequence continues at coordinate 9,809 of JAOTRH010201497.1, read as the reverse complement.
TTTTTCGACTCATCTCAATGGGAAGAATTTAAAGAGTATAATAGTTTACCTAAATAATAAAAAAAAAATTACTAAAAAAAAAAAATTTACAAAATTAAATAAATTAATAAATCAAATTCACTTATTCAGGATTGTCTATAAATATATATGTTGAAAGTGGTTTCTCATTCACAAATCATGAGATTGAGTATTCTTGTTTGGGAATGTTTGGTGCAAAGAAGCTGCTGCTTGTCATTGAATTGATGGATAAGAGTGTTAAAAGTGCAGGCAGAAATTGATGTAATAGTCAAAATAAATATTCATGTAAGTATATATGATTCGTATATAACGAATATAATTAAACTAAGGAGTAAAGGTTTGCAAACCTTTACTCCTTAGTTTTAACATATATATTTAATTATATTTGTTATAATTAAATATAATTATAACGAATATAATTTTTTATTTTTTGTTATTAAAAATTATAATTAAATATATAATTTTTAATTCATGTTAGTAATTTTTAATTTTTTGTTATTAATTTTAATTATAAGTTATAATTTTTTTTAAACACTCACAACTTCTACTACAATTTATAATTATTTTTTTTTTCAGTTACAAGTTAAAATCTTTATCAAATATTCACAAATTCTACTATAAGTTACAATTTATAAGTTACTAGTTTCATCAATGCTAAACACCACCGATATGAATTAGGGCCAGACCGGGCCGATTCTAAGAGTAGGCTGGTGAAATTGTCTTTTTGAATTTTGAAATTTTATTTGAAAAATAAGCCTACAAAAGAGGTAGTTTTTATACTAAGATTTCGTTTGTTTCGATGCGGTACGATAAAAATTAAAAATTAATAAAAAATATTTTTCAAGTCAATAGAAAATAAGTTAATTTTAGTGAAAAACGATTTTTACTTTTTTATGGCGAAAAATATTTTTCGCATTTACTATCGCACCACTGTTACCACCGTCAACATGCACTATCATTCTATCACCAGCATCATCAGTCAATTCAAAGGTTCGAGAGTCTAGGATTGTCGAGTGTTCGAGAGTTCAGGATTTTGGGATCTCAAGGGTCCGACAATCACTACCACCAGTGCCACCTTTGCCACTAAATCTAACACTAACGCATCCATTAACACTATCATTTTTACAGTCAAAACTAAAACACATAAAAAAAGTTAAAAAATATTTTTTTAATAAAAATATTTTTCGTCAAAACAAACAGAGCTTCAGTTGAAAAAACAAAAATCTCATGCCAGAATTAAAGTATGATATCAATTATTTGATTTTAGTTTTACCAAAAGGAATTTGGGTACAAATCTCAATATTATGTTTAAAAATTACTTTTTTATGGGAGAGTTAAAAAATAATTGATTTTAACATTTACATGTGAAAGTCATAAATTTCAAAAATATCCATAGAAAATTTTCCTACATATCACAATTTTATATTTAGTTGGTGTCATTTTTGTGAACCTAAAATTACTGTTATGAAAAAAGGTGTCTTGATTAGCTTGATTCAAGAAGTGCAAGGCCAACTATAGTGAGTGAGAAGTGATACAAATTTTGGATTGATTATGAGAAGGATCTGAGATCAACAAATCATTGTTGTTTTTCATCTTTTATTTATTTATTTATTTATTTATTATGAGATTTTTTTGTCTATATATTTATTTGCAATTGTCGAATGCATTGTTGCGTTTTTTTATAATTTATTAACACAATGAAAGTATAATCATACACATACCAAAAATAAAATCATAATGATTTATATAGTTTGGCCCATATCAATCTACATTTACGAACGAGAGTGGTAATCAACTACATATAAATGTAAATTAATGTGCAATCATGAGATTAAAAATACTATTTAATGTTCCGACACTCTAACCTGAGTTTTAAAACAAATCCTCTTTTCTGCATAAGTGTCAACTCAGTGCTTCCGATATTTTAATCTCATGATTGCACGTTAATCTACATTTGTATGTAGTTGATTACCACTATTTAATGTTCCGACACTCTAACCTGAGTTTTAAAACAAATCCTCTTTTCTGCATAAGAGTCAACTCAGTCCTTTCGATATTTTCTTGACTCTCTCTCTCTCTCCATCTCAACCCTTTTAATTTACTCTCAACAAGTCTCCTAGAATTCATAAGGTGTCAATCCTAAAAATCATAATTCCTATATAATTATAAAATCCTACATGTATTAGGCATTTAGGCTCCGTTCAGTTGTTAGAAAAACCATACGAGAAAGTAATTCACGAGAAAAGTGGAGTGAAAAAAAAAAAAAAAATTTAAAGGATTTAATTTCTATTATCTGTTTAGTTCGCAAGAAAGTTGACAGAAAATTCAGGTTCTAATTTTCTCATGGTGCATAATCTTATACCTTTTTTTAGGATTTATTTTATGAAAAAATGTTTTTCGCAAGAAAATTGTTTCTCGAGACTCGTATGCGGAAAAAGTGTTTCACGATACTCGTATTTTTCTATATCAATTGAACGCGCATGCAAAAAAATACAATGGCTACTTTTTTCTTTTTCTTTTTCTTTTTTATTAAATAAATGAAGCCTTAATGAATTCATAACTCCACTCTAGTTTAAATACGTACATATGATTAAAATTGTAATTATATAAATTTTATAGAATACACGACATACACCAAATATGCACTCCCAACATTTAGATTATACATCAAGAATTTCGTATCTGGACATTTTCATATAATCCTAAGTGTACTGAAATTGAGAAACAGAGTATTTAAAACACACCAAATTAATCCAACCCAAAAGGTCTAGGTGACTAGGTCATTTCTATTAATACTCATTTGTTTAACTTATTGGATAGAGATGCATTGCTATACGTTATACCTCAGATAACTAAACAATCCCAAGTAAATCATATGTTAGATTCTTCAGTGTTTTGCTTTATAGTCAATCTATTTATATAGCAACAAATGCATAATTTTAATTTAAAAGAGATAAATTATTTTTATAAATTTTTAAAAAGGCATATATTAAGTTTAAAAAAAATTTAGAGGGACAAATTTATATAATTTTGAAATATTTTAAACTAATACTACTATAACAATACTATAATAGTGAATTTTTTCAAAATTTAAGGGAAGCAACCGCCTTTATCCGCCCCCTTAGTAGGGCTATATATACATACACCCACCTATCCAATGCATGTACAATTTGAATGAATTTAAATTGAATGAAGAAAATGTTGGGAGACAAACCAATGCCAACATAAAATATATGCATGCTCGGTGATCTAGAAAATACATTTTTATTAACTTTCAACAATTACAATAATATGAAATTACAGAAAAATGAAATAACAGAAATAACATGAATAGAATTTGCAAACCGAGTCTTGCAAACGCAGTTTCCTTAAAAATGATTCACCGCCTACCGAGGGTGTTGTAGGTTTTCCACCGGCGTCACTCTCTCAGGATAAAACGGCTACACGATCGTTGGAACACCACCAAGGATCGGCTACGAACGTACTCCGTCTGTCTTTCTCTCTCTTACAGCTTGCAATATACTCTGAGTTGTATCTCTCCTTTCTCACCTCTACTGTCTGTTTTTCTCTGTACTGTCTCTTCTTACCTTTGTCTTTCACTCATTTTCTTGCCTTTGAATACGATATATGATAGCATGTATAGGCCTTCCATCATGGAAGGAGTTTCAGGAGAATCAATAGCCATGAATAGTATTTATTCTCAGGATTCAATTGCCAATTGAATGGCTAATTTAATTGTAATTGAATTCTGAAATTCAATTGCCAATGAATTCACGAAAATTCCAATAGAAAATTATGTAGCAGTATTAACAAATCTATTAAGCCACATTGCTAAAAAAAGTCATAAAGAGGACAAAGTTTTTTTGCTTTTTTCTATGATTTTCTCGGTGACAAAATGAAAAGCAAATAAAGATAAAGAGACATAGATATTCAGCCTTATTTGAGTTAGAAATTACAAATTTGTTGCAGTTACTATTGTGCCCTAGGGTTTAAGAGTTTTCGTTCAAATTGGTATGGATGCCCGTCCAGATGCTCTTAAATTCCGTTCGAACGGAAATCATTTTGTTTAAAACTATCTAAACACCCATTCGAACGGAAACTTTTTGCCTTCAACCCTCTGGAAGCTCATGTCCCATTCAAACAAAATTAGCCAGAATGCCCCTTTTTGCCCTCTTTTTTTATTTTTGATTTATTTTAGCTCATTTTTTCACCATCTCGCTTCTTCTGATATTAACACTGAAACTAAAGGTCATTAACGGGTTAGACCGGGTTAACCCAGTCCTTATAATTAGTGTCCAAGCCCACTCACGAGTTATGCCTAACAGGCTATTTTTTATGACGAGCCGGACGGGCCGACCTTGAACTTAAATGACTAAGTCCAAGCTCTACTCAATGAGCTTAATCAAAGTGGGCTAGTAGGCAAGTTAACGGACTTTTATATTTTTTTTGATCGAATTTGTTCATTTTGTAAAGCTTGTTATGTTTGTTAGTTATGCAAAAAAATAAAATTCATCCGATATTTTTAGCAACGTGATCGAATTCGTACGTTCATTTATTTATTTATAAATAAGTGTAATCCATTCACATAGTTATATATATCAGATTAATTTTATTTTTTGTGTGAATAATAAACTCGACAAATTTTACATAATGAATGAATCCAATAAAAAAATATATATACAAATGATTCTTTTAAATTGAAATAAAACTAATGAACCAAGACATTTCGTAAAGTGGATATCTCGTTCAAAATGCAGGATATGGTGAGGCAGCATCAGATTTCTCAAAACCAAGCACTAGCAGTAAGAAATAAAGAAGACAATTGAGATAAGATAGCACATTTATTACTCTTTTACTATAGAATGGGCAGTGAACCAGGAAAATGTTCTCTTGCACTGCATTATTAACTCCAATAAATGAAAGAAAATATGAAAATAGTGGACATTAAACTAAACAAAACTAAAATAGTGGACATTGTTGCTACAAAATAATTTAAGATTGGGATTGCTCCTGTTCCAAGAAGCCCGGCTATTGGGCGGGCCTTTTGGGCCGGCTTATTGGATGGATCGGGTTCTAACAAGTATACTCAAGCTAAGTCCAAGTATTAAGCTCGCTCGAGTATCGAGCTTGGGCTGAGCTTTAACCCAATAGGCCGATCAGGCTTATAGCGAATAATGGACTAACGGGTAAAATGATGACACTTAACTGAAACATTACTAAAACATATTAATAAATGCATAATTGAGATTTAACGAAGCATACCTTGCAGGATTTTTATCAACAAACACTTTTACATACCGATCAATATCCACATAAAATAAAATGTGAAATTCATTCTTAAATTGCTTCAAAAATTAACAAAAATTAACTTTGAAAGCCATTTTGTCCAACACAATATGCATATGGTCCATTAAATAGAGGTGATAGAGATCAAAATCAAAAGAAAAATAATAAGAAACAAAAAACATTAAATTTTACTTTATTGTCTTCTTGTATTTTTATTTACCTATTCATTTTCTTTCACAAATTCATCCTCCGGAAATCCAATACTCACATCTTGTAGATTATTTGGGATTAAATTGTACTAGGAATTATATTATAATCCAATTCCCCATTTATTTTTCCTACTAAAAATTAGTACAATGCAAGCCTTTTATTTGTTTAACCGACTAATTTTACGTATTAGACTATTAATGAATAAGCTATATGGTATATAAAGTATTAAATAGAGAAAAATTAATATGATACAAAGTGTAATAAAGAGGGGACTAAAATTTTTAGACTATTTCTTACTAATACTATGATAAATAGTAATTTTATCTCATGATTCAATTATAAATAATACAATAAAATTTCACCGTATTACTAATACAATTGAATTCCACCATATAATTAATACATTTTAATAGCACCGTATAACAAATACAATTCAATCTCACTATTTATTCAATTTAATCCAAAAAGAAAATGAGTTCAAAAACACAATCCAATGGTCAAATTTCTCCACAAATTCATCACCCAAATGCAATCAACTGGTCAAATTCTTTTTTTTTAGCAATTAATATTACGAAAAAGAGATTTTATAATGAGAATAAGAAACATACTTTAATCAACAAGTAAAAAATAAAATAGCTCTCACAATCCAAGATGCTAAAAAAGATAAAAAAATACTCAATGACTCATCCGTTACAAACGTACTCAACGTCACAAAAAAGAAAACAAAATACAAAATTAACATGTGACAACAACTTAAATTATATTTTTTTTTCAAGTAATTGAGAGATTTCTAATCGTATCATTTAACTTTTTCTTATTTTCATCCCTACAAATGATCAAATTTGATTCCTTCCTCTAGGCTAGGGAGATGTAAGGGTACACCTTTAACCAAATAATAAGGCCCTGTTTGTTTTAGTATAAAATATTTATTAACTTTTTTATTGTTTTGCCTGGCAAAAATAAAGTAAAATACCTTTTTTAATAAACTATTTTACGTCAGAAATTAAAGTTGATAATGGTACTATGCGGTATCTTGCTCTGATCACCCGGATTCAATGTATTAAAATAATAATTTATTTTCATAAAAAGAATTCTACTATTTTCATTGTTACGGAAAATATTGTTCAAATATAAACCAAAAACCGGAACAAACAATATTATTTTTGAAAAATAATTTTTACGAGAATTTTTTTTTTCGTTAGAAAATATTTTATGTCACCAGCCTAAATCAAATGGCAAGAGCATCAGCTTTAAGAGAATTTCAAAAAAGGCTTCATTAATAACTATTATTTTTTTTTCTTTTTTGATAACTATTCTTTAATAGTGTAATTAATAAAGATGGGATGGAACGAATTAATTAGTAATTATCCAAAAACATGATAACAACCTGCCATTAAGGCCTTATTTGGAATCATTTAATTTTGTTTTTTTTAAAGAAAAAGTCAATTTTTAAGCCATGCTTGGTTTTTAAAAAAAGTCAATTAACTTTTTTTTTTTCTCTTTTTCAAGAAAAAAAAAATCTATATACAACTCAAACACTACTATAATTTTTTTAAAATAAAATTACTATAATACCCTCAATTAAAAAAATCAACCATTTCTCATAAAAACAAAAATAAATTATAATATTTCAAACACTATAACTTAAAAATAAAAAATAAAAATATATTAGACATTTTAATAAAAAAACAAAAATATAAAAATTATTCCAAACAATATATTTTTTTATTTTTTATTTTTTCTAAAAAGGTTAAATCTCTTAAAATTCAAACTTTTTAAATATTCTAAACAGGAGTCAAGGAGAAAAATCCAGAAGAGAAGAAAAACCAAGAATCCACCAAAAACTCCTGTTGATAGCTTAGAACAAAGCATCTGTGAAATAAATGTTCGCCAGAAGCAAAAGGAAGTACAGGTGAGGAAATATCCGTTTCAAATTTTCTTACCTGTGGAAGGGTCCAAGAAAGTGCGAGAAAACTAATAAAGCAACCATACTAACCGTGTCGGACACCTACAGTACTAGTAAGGTTTCAAATCCCAGTATCATAATACTTATCAATATATCGGTGATGCAATTATATATTGGTTAATTTTAAACTTCCAAAATTTTAAATCCTGGTATTAAAATATGTATCCATATCACCAATATGACGGTGTACCGATTGATATTAGATATTATTGACCGATACGTTTAAAAATATCAATAGCTATTGTACAATTTAGGCCTCTTGTTCACTTGGATCTGTCATCTTCTTCAACTTATGGTCTTCAAAGCATGATCAGAGGGAAATACAAATGCCATAGTTATGTGTACAAAAGTTTTGAGTTTTTAGCCCTCGTACCAAGTCAGTAATTCAGTGATTTGAAACTGGTAAGAATTGGTCCTTGCCTCTTCCAGTAGCTTATATCCACATTAAATTGGATCTAAAGGATAGAAAGTCCAAATGTGAATATATCAGGACACAGATAATTTCAATTACATATACACTACACAGAAAACCTTACAAAACCCCCAATTCCAAAAACTTCATGCTCAACCTGCAATAAGAATAACCAAAGTTACAATCGATACATATTTGGTCTAATAGAGTCATCATAATGGGGCAAGTGATTTGGTGGATGCACCCCGGCTCTGCCATTCGAAAAGGGTTGTGGTCCATTTGAAAAGGGTGGTAGTCCTTCATCAGAGGATGAAAAGGGTGGTAGTCCTTCATCAGAGGGCATCCGAGGAATCAGGTCTGGATATAATGGATAGGTAGGAGAAGCGTACCCAATAGAAGAGGCTAGTCCTGTATCCCTTTTCGGATGATCATACGTGGATCTACTGGAAAAAGGTAGACCCATATCGAAGTTACGCCCAAAAACTGGCTGGCGAGAGGAAAATCTTGGCCGAGTCTCGAGTGGCTCCCATGTCGGAATATTTAACCTTCTCTCCATGGGGATATTCGGCGGGATTGTGTAAAGATTATCAACAGTAGAAGCACTTGATCTGGACTCTGTGTAAGGACTGGTGATAAATCGATGATTACCAGCGGTTAGTACTCTTCCTGAATCAGCATAGCGGTTTGGAAGACTCAGTTGAGAATTTGAACCCGGAATGCTGGCTTTAGTAGTTGCTTCAAAGTGAAAATCAACTGGCACTCGGAAAAGGCCAGCACATCCAACTGGAACTACTGGCCTGCCCCCTACAGAATACTCAATAGCTTTTTCACTGGGCCTGCAATCTATTAACGGCGACACAGTTAATTTGTCTTTCAGCGATAACTTAGCTTGGTGAAGTGCCTCCAGCACAGAACCTAATTTATCAGGCATTTCATGTGCTATCAATGCATATTCATTTTTGCTGCCAAAAGTATCTCTTGTTTGAAAACTACTGTCTGGATGAGATGGGACACTTTGCGGTGACTGATTCTCAGCGAGATCCTCTGAGCGTGAATGCTGAGGATTTGGGACACTTTGCGGTGACTGATTCTCAGCGAGATCCTCTGAGCGTGAATGCTGAGGATTTTGTTTCCCATTAGCCACAGGGAAACCCGTATCTGGGGATTCACATGTGAGCTCGCCATTGGACTTCTGATCCACTAAGCATCCAGTGTCAACATGTGGATGTAACTGAAAGTCATCAGATTGACCTTCTGATGATTCTTTAGCAACACAAACATTTTCCACATTCAAGTTCATGTCTTCATCTTGAGAGAGAGTCGCATCAGGATATGGAGGAGTGTGTCCCTTAGTCTCATCTTGTTCTGCCGTCACATCTGAGCAATTTCCAGGCTTGCATGAATCCTAAATGGTTCATGATCAAAATAGCAGATGTATTACAGCCTTGTCATACATTCTAACGAAAAGCACTAGGACATGAACAAAGCCAAATACAAAGTCAATCTATCAAAAACAATAGCAAAATTGATGGTAGAAATCAACAGATGGCAGAAATAAACATGAAAAGGAAAAACGGGGGAGAGGATTGGAGTGGGGGTTGGAAGGAACAATCATATAGCATCAATCACTGATCAAAACAGTTAGGTTCATGTTTGCACATCTAGAGGCAGGGTTTGAATGGAAGTAATGAAGAGATACCAGAAAGAAGCAAATTAGGTGAATATACTTTTGAAGCATTTTTCCTTATCAAACTATTCCCTAAAAGGAAAATGCCTCATCCAGCAAAGCATAATGAACCTCTTTTTATTTTCAGACAAGTAACCCAAAATAAACCTTACCCACGAAAATAAGGCTTCAAGACTCCTCTCTCTCTCTCTCTCTCTCTCTCTCTCTCTCTCTCTATATATATATATATA
>JAOTRH010201496.1:0-42266 GCA_034768845.1 Heliamphora exappendiculata | reverse complement strand
CTGAAATTGTAATAGTTTGGGTCTCTTTGATGTTAAAATCAAACCTGAGTGGGTGTTAGTGCAATTTTTAAAACTACAGAGAGAATTTCTATTTTTGTCATAAACTTCAGGAGGGTCAGTGTAATTTACCTAACTTTTTAATTCGCATGTGTTCTAACAAATCCAATAAATAGAGTTTATTGTCAAATCGTCTTATAATCAAGATCCTAATTGATAACAAAAAATGTATTTAATTTTTTAAAATATGCCCTTTTTAGTGAAATTTAAAATAAAAAAAATAGATCGCATGGTAACATATTTCTTTATATTTAACGAGTTATAGTAACTTAACTTTTTAATTTTTTTTAGTTTTTGTATCAAAATTACCAAATTGTTTTTCATTAATATGTATTGAATTTGTTTAATATGTACGAAGTTTAATTGTATCTTTTTAATTAAAATATATGGAAAAAATTTTAAAAACTTAAAATTTTGACTTTTTTGAAAGAAACAAACTATCTAAATTATTTTTTGTAATTTTTTTAAGTAAAAGGTTAGAAAGTTTAACTTGCCACTCATGACCTTAAATCTTGGATAATTTTTACTAAAGACCCATTTTATGTTTTATTTTACTAAAAAATCCTAAAACAAATTCAGCTTTGTTATAAGTCCCATTTCTAAATAGGATGCCAATTATATTCTTCTATTGAATCGTTCATTCACGCATTTGTTTTTCGTCCAAATTTCATAACAACGGCTCCCGAAATGTTAGCAAACAATCTACTAAAAATCAACCATCTTTAAAAAATCAAGAAATCATCATCCATGGATTGCAAAAAAGCTGAGGAATATTGAGAAAAATGCATGGATGGATTGCAATTTGAATTTGACTCGTGATGTAAATTCAAACAACAAATAGCTTCATACTCGTTGAAAATCAAATAGCATGTCATTCTCCAAAGTTTCTAAAGGTAATATCACATATTTGTATCATATTGAGCCAATTTTTCTGCGCATTTCGAAATCCTAATTTTTTGCGCATTTTAGTTTGCAAAAAAATGATATAACAAATAGACAGTGATACACCCAACAGAAATCCAACAGAGAATAATACTGCCAACAGAAAATGATACACCCAAATAAAATCTAGCAGAGAATGATACTGCTAACAGAAAATTATACATCAAACAAAACATTATACATCATTAAAAATTTCGCAGAAAATGATACAGTCAATAAAGAATGATACACCCAATAGAACATTACACATCAACCTATGTTCAACCTGTAGTACAAGTATCATTTTTTACAAAGGAAATGGGAATATCCTGGTATGAAAAGAAAATAGAATTTTGAAAAGGAAATAAAAAGTATCCTGATATGAAAAGGAAATGAGAATATCCTGATATGAAAAGTATCATTTTTTTCAATCTGCGTGGTGTACTGGTATTTGCGCGAGAAAAGAAAATGAGATTTAAAAAAAAAATCCTAATATGAAAACAACTCAATTACCGTATCACATTAATTACAAATAATAAATGGTATAAGTGTCCATTTTTTATCCAAAATTTTAAAAAAGAATTTCATAGAATATTATACTTTTAATAAGGACTAATCCCCAAGCATCTTCTTAAAATAGGATCTATCCCTAATTTACGTTTATGTGTTTTGGCATACAATTTGCAGTCCTAGACAATATCTCAAATAAAGGCCTCGTTTGGTAACTTAAATTTAAGTTAAGTTTTTTTTTTTGTTTAAAGTCACTTTAAACCCAAAAAGCTAAAAATTCGTTTGGAAAGGGAATGTAGTGCTGACTTTAAGTCAAAAGGCAAAAATTTTTACTTAAAATTGTTATAATTTTTTAAATTTTATTTTTAAATATTTTATATTTAATATAGATTTTATTTAATAGATTTTGATAAATAAATTTTAAAATATAATTTTTATAAAAAATAGATGTGCATAATAAAAGTTATGATATTTTTTAAAAAATATTTAAAAACTTATGTAAAAAAAAAGGCTAAAAAGCCTTTAAATTAGAAAATAATACTTTACTTTTAAAATTTTAAACAAAAATAAAAAATTTAACTTTAAACCGACTTAAAACTCATTGCCAAAGGAGGCCAAAAAATTTCTTTTTTTTGTTTTTTTGTTTGATCAATATATATATATATATTTTTTAATAACAACATGATAGTAGTAGTTAGATGAGATTTACCTTATCTATACTATTATATTAAAAAAGAACACATATTTAATATTTTTTAAAATTGAAATTATAAGGATTTTATTTTTATCTAAAAAGCTCTTTCTTTTTATAACTACTTTTATTGTAGAATTTTAAGAATATAGGACAATCAACAGTACAAAGGTCCCGCGTACGTAGAATTTTAAAAATATAATTTAAAAATTGCATTACTTCATTACTGTATTTTAGTAACCAATTTGATTTCAGTTTAGAAATTTGTAAATGTTTTAATTTTTTTCACTTACAAATTGTTTTGATTTAATATTTAATTATAATAAATTAAAAATTAAGCATGCATAACATGGCCATGAATACTAATTGTATATTATGCTTAAGAAAAATAATACACTTTAATTACCCAAAAAACAAAAATAATACACTTTCTAAACTTAGCCAGTTTAAAGTCACTAACACTATAGAAGCCCATCACTAAATATTTTAGGATCTTAAAATTTTGACCTTCCCAAACATGAGACATTAATCTAGAAGGCATCCCAAAATTCTTTTATTTGGGTCTAACTTCTCCCTTTCTCTCTATTAAGTAATTAAAAATTAGAGTTTTAGGTAAAGAGAGAGGCATACTACTACTGTCCCAACTGTAGATCTCTAGCTCTCCCTCTTTTGCTATGTTTGTGATCATCAAATTTCCACCGTCATATTCTTCTAAAATAGTATTTTTTGATATAGATGTATACTAAATTGACACAAATAGATTAATGCTGATAATATCATGCTAAAGTTGAGACTAAACGACTATTATTGATTTTTAATAAGTCTTTTGCAAGAGATGGATAGAGACTACGATGTATTTTCGGCCAGCTGTGGAAGAAGACAAAGTTGTGTAGTTTATGGTGATCAATTTTTATTATTTATTTTTTTAGACTTTTTAATGTATTTTAGTAATACCTTAATGCGTGAAAATTTGTGATTCTCCATGCTTAAGACTTGATTTTTCTCCTATGGGGTAGGGGTATCTACTCATTTGTGAAGATTTTTCTAGGTTCATCTCGATTTGAGAGAATTTAGAATAATTTAAGTTTAAATTGAGTTAGAAAATTAAATTGGTTGTATCATTTTTCATCATAATCACTGCCATGATTAGCCTATTATTTTTATCTGTCATATTTTGATCTGTTACTTGAAAATATTTGTATATTGGTGTGAATTTATCTGGCATTTCATGTTAAGTTTTGAAGAGTTAAAAGAACTTATTGACTAGTACGTTGACGCAGATATAGAGTCTTAATTAAGAGTTTTACTCTTTCGCCCATGTCTTTCTCAGCCACATAGTATCAATTTTGCGATTGGCCACCTGTTTCTTGTATTGTTCGATGTACTTTAGAAAGATTTTTATTTGGATCTATACTATATAACTCTATAGATTTTGTTTTTTTGGCACGGATGAATATTATTGTTGTTTAAGTTTTACAGCCCTATTAGTTAACTGTCGCTCATAATATTTTTAAAATTTGGAACGTCATAAGAATGGTTCAAACCTTACAAAGTACAAGGAGTTGGAACAGATGTGTAAATATTTACTAATAAAAAAAACATATACCACAAAGATGGCACATGTGTATTTAAAAAGTAGTTTTATATTTAAAATTCAAATATTTAAGTAAAATTTTAAAATTAATAAAACAAAATGTTTGTAAACAGTAAAAACTTAGTGATATATAATTTAGTTAAGTAAAAAGTGTTGGTGTTCTCGGATTACATAATAGAATAGATGTTATTTTAAACAAAGTACACGTATATGGTATAGAAAATTTCATGTTATTTTTGAAATATTATGTAAACGATATTACATAATATTTTTAACTAATAAATATTATAACCAACACAATATGAGTTAATTTTTTATCTCATAATTATTTAGCAAAAGTTATTACTTTTTTACTATAAAATTTATCGTTATTATATTAGATGAGAGTATAATGTGAACTTATAACATTATACTCTAGAAGCACTAAATAATTACTCTTAAGGTATGGGTTCACCTGTAATTGCGGTAGTGTGGATCCTCTGCGGCCCTACGGCATGTGGGTTCTGTGCAAGTAATTTGTAGTTTTGTCCCCACACAACATGTTTTGTGTTGGCTTTTTCCTATCGTAAGGGAACATTTTGCAACTAATCATTAGGAGATGGTGCATATATATACCTAACCAATGCCCACCATACCATTCGGAACCACAATGAAGCGTGGCAGAACAGAAATAGGGCACGTGGCCGGAACTCGTACGCAACATTTGTATGGAAACATATGTATAAAGATATGACTCTTTTTTTATTTAAAATAGAGTGTTTGAAAATACTATTATTAGTAATTTTTAATTTTTTATTATTAATTTTAATTATAAGTTATAAATTTATTTATAATTTATAATTAATTTTTTTATTTTAATTCTAAATTATAATTTTTATCAAACACTTATAACTTCGATTATAAGTTACTAATTTTAAAAAATGCCAAATACTACCAATATCTTGTCAAATCTCTTTAACTCTTTTTCGATCGTGCATCACTCTTTCACTCTATTCTAATTTATTGATATTATCACCTCATCTTTCTATTGCTACTGCTTTTCGTGTGTTGTTGCTATAACTCTTACATTATTGTTACAAATTCTCATACATCATTGTTATAGTGATATTTGTCTTGTACAAAGACGTGCGATATTGCTCGTTATGCTTCTTAATGATTAATTTTTAATTAATTTAAAAATAAAATATTCTAATCATTCTTTGCGTTCTTCAATCAAGTATGAAGAATATATTTGTGCTTATTTTCGAAATGTTTTCCTCTATTTTATTTTAAATTTATTTTTCTTTTCGTAAATTTCTTTTCACTTTAGCCTGATCTAAATAAAATTTGCGTTAATAGTTGCAACAAATTTATTGACTTCTATTCATTGTGAATATAAAAAAATATGATTATATATATATATTTGATTTTTTTTTCTTTTTATACTAGTAGCAATTAATATTGTTATCTATATTTTTTTTAAAAAAAATTTGATAGCAAAAATATTCATCATCTTTAGATTAAAATCCTGGGTGCGTCTCTAATTTTAGGTACGTAGGTCAATCTTCGTCATTCATTCAACGGTGTTTGGATTTTTTCGGTATTCTTAGTATTTTAGTTTGTTGTTTTGCTTAATAATTTTTTTCTTTATTAATATTGAAATTGATTGATTGAAGTTGAAATTTTTTTATAATTTTTTATATGAATTATTCTTTAAAAATAAAATTTAAAATTAACTATTAAAATATATGAGTGATCTCAATAAAAAAAATATGGTGAGAGACTGGCTTTAAGCACGTGTTATCCTTAATATATATACGCACATATACTAGATTACTAGCTACCACTGAACTCGTGTAATGTACTATTTTTAAATATTTTTTTATTATTTGCATATATACTTATTTTTTTTAAGACTAACAAGAAATTCAATAAATTAATATTGTAGTATGCTCTTTTACTGCTTTTTTTTTTTCCCTCTCAAAACATTGAAAGTCATAGAGCTGGAGGAGGGGGACTGGAATTTGAACCCCCCAATTGGTGAGGAGCTCATAAAACATCCAACCACTTGAGTTACTCTTTTACTGCTTTGATGCTAAAAATAGTGTCAAGATAAGTTTATTTTCTTTGAGAACCATATGTTATTTCAGTTTGTATATTCAATTGAGTCTATCTTTACATCATTTGCATTTTTGTTAATGAGACTATTTTTTTTTATGGGAATTTCAGCTGAAGATTTCAAAAAAATAAGTTTTAACACGCAAGATTTATAAATAAAAATTTTGACGCGCAAAGTCAAATTCATTTAAAAAGCGTAATTATTTTTTCTCAAAAAATTCAGCAAACAGACAAATTTATCTATTTTGCATAACGATAGAGAGAATGATGACGACTGAAAAAGATAATGAAAGAACTATGGTATTTTTGTTATAAAAAGTTTTACGTGACAAATAGGGGATCTATTTGTGAAATATTTTGGTGAGAATGAATATTGCACGTTAAAAAAAAATTTATTGGATGATTACTAATACACATCATATAATTTGAACGAACTTCTCACTCATTTTTCAATTTTTTTATTATGTGTATTGCTCTGGTTATTAGCTTTTTCAATATTAAAAATAATTTATTTGCATAAGTGCTTTAATTATGTGTAAATAATGCCTTAGATAAATCCCATACTCAAATATTTAGACTCAAAATGATCAGATAGGGGAAGGTGCTACACAGCACCGTGCTGTGCCTTCTTGTTGATTTAATTTTCAAGCATGCTTTTATGATCGAATTCGTTTAAAATTATGTAAAATTTGTCGAGTTTGTTATTTATAAAAAAATAAATATTAATTCAATACCTATAGCTATACGATTGAATAATATTTGTTTTAACAGTTTTTTTAAAAAAAATTATAATTTTTATTTACTTAATTATAAATTAATATTATGCAATCAGTTAATTATATGTATTGGATCGGTATCAAATCAATATAAATTTTTATACAAATAACAAAATCAACCTAAAATTTGAAGTGGCCTCAGATATCCATAGATTTACTATTTGGGAAAGAAATTACCGAAATTAATGATCAAAATTATTTAATACCGCATTTCTTCTGTAACGTGCAATATTGAGTACTGAACACACCTTTCCCATATTTTAGTTTCTCTGTTTTTGATAAATAATTGAATAATTATTGAGATTTAATAAAAACAGTTAAAAAATTTGTAATCAGGATAGATAACATTTCTGGTAGTACTAGTTAAATCTTTCCATTTAATATTACATATTTGGTTTAATTTATTTGACTTATTTAATTATGGGGCTAAAATATATGAACCAAATAATAGATTAAAAAAACATGAGTGCTATGTGTTCTCCAAGCTTAATTCCAAATCCTAATACCACAACTAATGCAAAATTACAAAAACATGTGGAATTATGGGAAATAAGGCTTACAACACTCAGTATACTAAATCAATTTTTCAGGGGTAACTTGGACTTTTGGCGCAAGGGTATACAACATTTTGTGTATAGAGATTCCTTTTCTGTTTGCTCACTTAATAGAAGTTGACGGATATATCTAAGTGTTACATAATTAATAAAATAAGTGAGTGTAGTGATATTTCAGAGAATAAATGAATTGTCAGTATTATTACCCTTAATTACAATGGGTCTATATATAATTTACCCATCTATATATTATTATATATAACAAAACGTTGTGTGTTATTTAAACTCTAAAGTTTCATCTAGAATTTTTTAAAATTTTGATTATTATAAATTAAATAATTATGTGTCACAATTTTATTGGTCCAAATTCTTATTTCAATTCTTTTTAAATTTAAAATTAATACATTCTTATTCTTTATTGATTATGATTATATTTTTTCAAATTATGTTTAAAACAAACTTTTGTGGAACACTTCGATTAGTGGAGATTTTTATTTCAAGTCTTTTTTAAATTTGAAAGTTAGTATAAAATATTTTTTATTGGTTCAAATTATTTTCTTTTAAACTATATTTGAGAAAAAAACGTGACACAATTTGATTGGTCTAATATTTAATAATTTCGTATTATTATTTGATTGTTCCAAACTAATAATCTTTCAATTTGTAAAACTTATCTAATATTAATAATATCTAATATTTATGTGTAACTATTTGATTGGACTAATTTATATTTATATCTATACCATTATATAAAATAAAACGTTACAGTTTTTTTAAGCTCCAAAACTTTATTCCAAGCTTTTATGAATTTAGGATTTTTTATATTTAATAATTATTTGTTATTGTTGGAATTTTATGACTCTCCAATTTCCTAACGTAGCGAAAAAAGAATGTAGACTTTAATACATATAAAGCAAATATAGATGGAACAATCACACAAATCAAAATTTATCTAGTTCCGCTGGTTGTTTATCTTCACGAGAAAGAATAATAATAAATTCACTACAGGTTAATATGAATTACAAAATTCACTTTCTCAATTCTACAATTACTGTACCCTCAAACTGAGCCTATTTTTATCTCTTTATATTCTCTCTAACTTCAAAACTGAATCTCTCTATAATAATAAACTTTATAGGGTCTTTAGAACATAAACTATTTATATATAATTTTTCAAAAAATCTTAAAAAACGTTTCAAAATGTCACGACAATGCTCAAGTACCCCGCGAGCACGTACTAGCGCCATACACGGTGCTCAAGCACCTAGCTAGCGCACAGTTCTGTTCTCTTAACACTCGAGCGCTATCTAGCTAGCGTCAACTAACTCTGATTTTTGATTTTTTAAAAATATTCGAACCACAAACCCAACAGTTACAATTTGATTGGTCCAAATTTGAATCTTTTCAAGATTTGAGTTTAAAAATTAATATAATCTTATCCTTAATTCATATTACTATCATGATATAACTATTTTTAAATTTAAAGTGATTCAAAATACAATGATGTAGAAATCTCTAATGATTTAAAAATTTTAAATCGATACATTTAAAGATAATTCAAATTTATTCTCAATTAATTCAAGATATTTTTTTGATATATTTATTTTTAAAATTTGATATTTATTTAGGTTATTATTTGAAAACTCTATGTATCTATATTTATACTATCTATACTATTATATGAAACAAAAAAACGTTATGGATTCTTTCATATTCAAAATTACATTAAGAGTTTCTAAGAACTTATAAACAAACTTAATACTCAATAATTATGCATCACAATTCGGTTAATCAAAATTTAAATTATAAGAATTAATTAGTTCAGATAATTTTTAAAAATTTAAAAGTTACCTTATCTTAGATTAGTTTATAATATTCAAATTAATATCATGGTTTGAATTTATCTTATTCTATTAAAACTGTATCTCTTAACTATTATTAATAGATAATAGTTTATGATACATATAAAAGATATATAAATTTTTTGACTCTTTTTTGTTAAAAATTTCTCCATGTTCATCTGAAGAAGTTCATTTGACATAAATTTCTATGTATACATGGAAATTATGATTGGTAATTTCTTAAACTCATTTTACCTTTACATTATTGATTAGATTCTAACCATTTGCTCCTACAAATTTATGATATGATTGGTTGTTGATTCACTATAGTTTTATATTAATTTTGAAGCTCCTCTCTGTCAATAAAATATAAATAGATCCCATTATTATGAAAATTAATTGTCTTAATTTAGTTATGATAAAACTCGATTTTAACAGATTATGATTTTGTGGATGAAAAATGTTATCGTATTAAACTTGAAACAAACATAAAAATACTTTTAAAAATGCACTATATATACACTTAAAATGTTTCAAATTGTTGTTTTGGCTAATAATTCTAAAAATGTTAAGTTTATTTTTTAAAAATATTAAGACATTTGAGGTTTCAGGTGATTAACTGCCAAAAGTTTAAACTATTAATAGAATGTTTCATTGTTAGGAAAATAATTACTTTTTAGGACTAATACTTTGTGTTTTGTTAAGTACTTGCAAGTTCAAGCAATGAAATATAAATCTGAGCTTTTTTTTTTAAGGATAATTTGTAGTGAGAATGGAAAAATCATGATTAATAAATAAAATGAATAAGGAATTTTCATATTCATTCAATATATATTTGTACTATGCATCAAATAACTTATCCTAAATGAGAAATTGACATATCTCTATTTTACATATAAGACTTTTAATATCTTACTCAATTTGTGATAGAAACAACCACATAAAAAGAAAAGGAAAAAATAAACATAGTATATTTATATTGCAGATGAGTAATTATATTTATAATTTTAAGAAAATTAGAATCTAAATCTATTAAGGATAAAAGTATATTACATTTTAAATTTAAAAAGAATTCAAATGTAAATTTGTACCAAAACAATTGTGTCAATACATATAGTATAGATGCACACAATTTTAATTGAGATTATAATATTGAATAATAATATAGATAACTACAATTTTGGCATATTTAAGTCACTTGTATTTAATTTAATTATTAATCTTTTTAAATATTTTTTATAGGATGAATCAATCGAATAATTGATCACGAGAATTACAAGAATAAAGTCAAGTTTACAAATTAGCAATATTATGGTGTAAGAAAAAATGACATTGATCAAAATAGAAGACGCGAAATTTTTTTAATAAAAGACTTACTTATCTGCATAAAGAAAAAAAATTTAAATTTTAAGATTATTACTGTAGTGTGCTAAATGAATGCATGCAAAATATATTACAAAAATTTACATTGGTATCATTTGGCTCTGACTTAAAATCAAACTTTTTTGCTTAAAATTATAAAAAATAACTATCAAATCATTTTTTTTTCTTTGCATGGTAATTTAAAGTTAAATCTTAACCAAACTAATTTTCTATATTTAGTTTAAAGTCAAAAAATAAAACATCTAATTTTAAACAAAATTATTAAACGAAGCTATTATCTCTTTTACATTTGATCGTGCATAACATAGATTTTTTTTGTTAGTATATATATATATATATATATATATATATATATCTTGAATACATTATCTTTTTTTAGAGCCAAATGACAATAGTACCTTTAATTAAAAAGGTCAAGTCTTTTCATTAAAATAAAAAATTCATGCTAATCTCTCAAGCACTATAATTTAAATATAAAAAGTAAATATAATTTAGATATTTTAATAAAAATAAATTAAAAGAAAACAAAAAAATTACTGCAAAAAATTATCCCAAATAATTTAATTTTTCATATTTTTTATTATAAAAACCAAGTTTTTTAGACATTTTGAACAAACACGCTATAATAAGTAAAAGCAAACACTGCATTAGTGAGGAAGAGATCACCTGTGAGAAAAAAGTGAACTAATCAAAGGAGGGTAAGGGGCGCTGTCCCCGGGGACAGCTCATTTTTTGAAATATTTTAATGTTTAAATCCGTTCGTAAAATTTGCTAAGTTTGCTATTTTGATAAAAAAAATAAAATTAATTCAATATCTATAATGGCATAATATTAATTTAATTATTTTTTAAAATTATATTTATTATTTATTTATTTGTAAATAAATAAATGATAAATATAACTATATTTATCATATCAACTTTATATTTTATATGTATACCAAACTTAATAAATATTATATAATAGATGAATTTGATCATCTATACTATATATTATTACAAAATATTATTAATTCTTTGAATTTGAAAGTCTTAATTCTATTTTTTTAAAATTTTAAAATTTTAAAATAAATAAATATATGTGTGTCAATTTGATTGGTTCTATTCACAAAATTTTACTTTCTAAACTTCTCTGTATTCTTTTTCTTAATGGTTTCTAAAATGGGATTAAAGATAATAAAAAAAAAGTTTAAATTCAAAATAATTCTAAATATATATTGAGATTGGATTATGAATAGTTATTGTTGGAAAGTAATTAAGGGATGTATAAAAATTTAAATTTGAAATAATTCTAATAGATCCCATAATAAGTTTCCAACGAAAATCATTCTTAATATATTATGAATATATATTTATATATAGTCTATGCTTTTATATTATATATTATATCATTTTATAATTTTATTAACCTCCAAAATTTTAATTTATTTTTATAAATTTTTAAAATTGTAAAATAAATAAATGCACATGTTAAATACTCATTAGTTTTTCTTATTGAGTTTGAATTGTATGCATTAATTAAATTCTTTTTGAAATGATAGTTTATTTGGTTACTATTTTTTACTTTTTTATTCACCTTTCAGTTTTTAAGTTGGAGTATTTACTATATATAAATATTCATATCACGTATCAATAAATTATAAATTCAACAATTAAGTTATGCTATATGAATTTACTAAATTTTTAAATATCATAATTTTTAGGAACTTAATAAAGCCACTAAAAATATGTTATAAATTATTTTTTTAATATGACCATATTATATAAAATATATTTATTTATAAAAATTATTTAAAAATATATTAATTTTATATCTTTTACAGTATAAAAATTATAATTAACTGTATAACAAAAATTGTAATTACTCTAAGTATTTTTATTTTTATAATTTGAAGTAAAATTATATTTTTTTTCTAAGTTTGACAATATATAGAATAAGTGTTTTGTTACTATTTACCAAATGTTCAATTATAAATTTTATCAAGTATTTTTATTTAAATTAGTTTCAAGTTAAGAAATTATTTATATTTATATAGAAAGACGCGATAAAAATAATTTATTATTAAAAAAGTATAATAAATAAAATTTTAAAATTCATACCTTATTTTAGTACTATAAAAAAATTTAAATAATATATTTTTTATATTTATTATTTTTATTCTGTGCATAGTAGAAATTGATTGCTAGTAAAATTATTTAGGAGAATCAAACCCATTCAAGACATAGCACTGTGCCTTATGGACCCAACAGGCTCCTCGAACCCATCAAAGAAACAATTATTTGATATTCTAAGGGAAAAATTATTAAATATTCTAGTATTATGAGGTGATATCATGCTATATGTTTAATAAATAAATAATCGTAAATTGTATAATATGAACAACCATTTATCTATTAACTACTTAACAAAAATGAAACATAATGTGCGTATCATAAAATTTATCTTCTATCATATTGGATGAAAGCACGATATGAATTTGTCATATAAAATTTGAAGAGCACCGAATAATTACTCATTTTGATTAATTATTCCGTGCACCCGAAGCACTAAATAGCAAGTACATACGTGTTACTCCCGACTAATATGATAGTAAAAAATTTTAGGATAAGATATGAAAAACTTATATTTGTTGGGTAATTAAAAGATAAAAGATGACTCATATTGTATAAATTATAATTATTATTTGTTAAAAATATCATATAACATTGTCTACATAGTACTCTGAAAACTCTTAATAATTTTTCATACAATGAATTATTAATATCGAGTCTGATTTATCTTCCTTCTTTTATAAGAGTTTTTAGTCAGGTTTACTATAAAGAAATATAATTTTTTTTATTCTTTATTCATAAAAAATTAAAGAAAAAAAAATCTAATTTTAAACTTTCGACTCAACGATCATATATTTTAAGTTCTTTTCATCACCAAAGACCAGAAAAAAAGAATAAAATCCAAAAAAAGATTCAAAAAAAAAAAAAAAACCTGCCCAAACATAGACCTACTATTCCACTCTTTTCTAATTATACATTGAACAGGTTAGCTGTGGACGGTGGAAGTTAAGCTTTTCTGCTTTACATCACATGGGAAAAGCAAATGGTATTGTGGGGAACTGAATAGTCATAATGCTTCAACCAACTTTGTCTAGACAAAGACAGGTTTATAGCACAATTCAACCTTAATGCCCACAAGCTACATATTTTCCTTAGAAATGCACACTATCTTGCATTTAACAGTGACATTCACCTTTTTTTGGGGTCAAGTATAGGGTAAAACCAACTCATAGTACAAATTATAATCCGTGCACACAATTTATGCATTAGAAATGATAATGGAGAGAGACAAGCATAGAAATATGATGTCCCAATTTTATCTGTTGAGAATTAGAACACGATTACTAATTTCGTCCAAAAATAGCAAAGAACTCATAAATACAGAATAAGAACAAAAAATAGAATGAGCAACCACATAAGTAAGACACAATGTTTACGTGGTTTGAGAAGTCATACCTCCGTTCACGGAATCACACTATATTCTTTGGAAGATTACAAGGAGAAGAGTTCTAGAGAGAGGATACAAGAAAAATCACACTATACTCCTTGTGATCGAGCGATCTAGAGAGGCTCTCGGTTTCTTCCTCTACAACAGACTACCGCTCGAGCGGTTCACCCAGACTTTGGATTTTCATTATATTCTCTGGCAATCGCCCACTTGAAATAAATCCACTCCAAGTTTTTAATTATCCCCAAATCAACACCATCACCTTGAAACGAACAAGATACCAAACAACCTGTGTGACTCAATTTTCCGTCTTCTACTCTTGAAGACCAACCGAAACTGAGCACAGCTTCAGTTTGTCAATATTGACTCATTCAGTCAACATTTCAGCTAGATTCTTTGCTCTACTGGTCTTCTCGAGTTTCAACTGTCCACTGTCGAGAAGAGAGCGTATGAAATGGTACCTCAACTGTGAGTGGAATGCCGAGTTTTTGACAAAAAATATAGCGCTTTGGTTATCATTGTAGAGTGTTCTCCTGTCAACCTTCTTGCCTAACTCTTCTAAGAGACTCTGTAACTACATCATCTTCTTTTTTGTTTTTATAACAATAACATACTCAGTTTCTGTAGTAAAAAGTGCAACGATTTATACAACTTTGAGGTCCAACATACTGTACCACCTAGGGTATAGACAAAGCCTATGGTGTTCTTTCTAGTGTCAATACCGTCAGCTAAGTTAGCATCCACAGAGCCTTACAGTTTGATCCATGTCTTCGTGAAACACAAAGACATGTCTGTAGTACCCTTCAAGTATCTCAAAATCCACTTGGAAGCATCCAAATGCTGCTTTTCCGGATTGCTCATATACTTGCTTACCACTCCCACTGCATGTGTGATATCCGATCTTGTACAAACCATTGCATACATCAGGCTACCAATAGCCGATGGATAGGGAACCTTACACATGTGCTTCTACTCTTGCTTTGCCTTTAGAGATTGGTCCTTAGTTAGCCTGAAGTGGCTAGCTAAGGGTGTACTTACAGGCTTGGCGCTATCCATGTTGAACCGGCTAAGTACGTTAGCCACATATTTACCATGTTATAGTCTCAAGGTCCCTTTAGCTTTGCCTCTTATGATCCTTATCCCAATGATTTGTTTAGCAGCACCCAAATCATTCATAATAAATTTCTTTGACATATGTTTTTTTAACTTGTTGATTTTTTCGATGCACGGCCCAACAATGAGTATATCATCCACATATAGCAGCAAAATGATATGAGAACTGTCAAAGATCTGGGCACAGCAACAATGGTTAGCCTCTAGCCTTGTGACCCTGGTACTCTCCATAAATTTGTCAAACTTCTTGTACCACTACCTTGGAGCTTATTTCAGACTGTACAAGCTATTGCTCAGTTTACAAACCATGTCTTCTTTGCCCAATACTACAAACCTCTCTGGTTAGCACACGTAGATGTCTTCTTTCAGGTCACCATGAAAGAACACAGTCTTGACATCCAACTGCTCAAGATACAGATCCTTTGCAGCTACAATTCATAGCACTGTTCTGATTGTTGTCAACTTTATAACAGAAGAAAAATTTTCCAATGAAGTCAACACCTTTCTTCTGCTGAAATCCTTTGACAACCAATCTTATCTTGTAGCGCCTGCTGCTGTCGTGTTCATTCTTCACTTTATAGACCCATTTGTTGTGCAAAGCCTTCTTTTCTACTAGCAACTCTGTAAGCTCCCACATCTTGTTTATCATCAGGTTGTCCATCTCATCTCTTATTGCCAACTCCCACTTTATTCAGTTTTTCGTCTGGAAAGCTTTTGCATAACTCTCTATCTCACCACTGTCAGTGAGCAAAATGTAGAATAAGAACGATGAAAACCACTATGGTGGTCTGATACTCCTAGAAGACCTCTTAACAATCGTTATCGACGTGCGGTGTTCTACATGTGAGTTCACATTCTCCTTGTTTTTCTTATCCCCATTATGTATTATACTATCAGGAATGTCGTCCAAATCAATGAACTTGAACCTCTTCGTTTCTAGCATCACACTATTAGTCTCTGCCTTTGAATTGTCCTTGTACAAAACCTGTTCATTAAATACCACATTTTTGCTTTTAATAATTTTATGACTTTGATTATCCCAAAATCGGTAGCCAAACTCATGATCACCATAGCTAATAAAAACTATTTTTTAGACTTTGGTTGCAATTTATTTCCAACATCAGAATCTACGTAAACATAAAACATACAACCAAAAACTTTTAGAAAAGATAAATTTACCTCTTTTCTGCTCCATACCTCTTCTGAAATTCTAAGACACAAAGGCACTGACGATCCACAATTCAGTAGGTAGACTGCTGTATTCACTGCATTAGCCCCAAAGTACTCAGACAGCCTAGAATGCAATCTCATCCTCTTGTCATGCTCGTTCAGAGTCCTGTTCATCCACTCAGGCACGCTGTTCTATTGTGGTATTCCAAGGATAGTCTTCTCACACCTAATTCCACATGCTGCACAAAACTCCTTGTATCTATTGTCTGTATAGTCGTCTCCATTGTCTAATTTCAGACACTTTAACTTCAAACCAGTCTCAATTTCAACTAGGACTTTTCACTTTTTAAAAGTTTCAAATACGTTAGACTTATGCTTAAGAAAGTAGACCCATATCTTTCTGCTTGAGTCAGCGATAAATGTGACATAGTATTTAGAACCTTTAAGGGATGCGACTGGGGAGGGTCCCTACACATTTGTATGCATCAACTCCAGTCTATCTGGTTTTGGTGTCCTACCGCCAGTTAGAAAATTAACCTTCCTCTATTTCCAAAAAATGCAGCCCACACACAAATCAAATTTTACAGACTTCAAAATTGGTAACTTACCCTTTGACTGCAAAACTCTCATCCCTTTTTCACTCATGTGCCCCAGCCTCTGATGCCACATGCTTGTATCTGATCCACCGTCTGCAACTGTTGCCAGGTCTCTTGTATTAGAGGTCATGCACAAGGTAGCCGTCTTTGTTCCCCGAGCCACTACCATAACTCCCTTTGTGACCTTCCACTTGCTATGAACAAAAATCATTGAATGTTCTTTAGCGTCTAGTTACTCGATGAATATCAAGTTTCTCATCAATTTAGGGACGTGCCGTACCCTGTGTATCTTCCACACTGATCCATTCGGGACTCTGATACGAATATTGCCTGTACCAACAATATCCAAAGCCTCCCCATCTGCTAAATACACCTTGCCAAAATCATTGGCCATGTAGCTCTCGATGATTTCCCAATGTGCCATAATGTGAAAAGAAGCTTTTCAGTCCAATATCTAAGAGTCAATGAGACTCTCTACTGATAGGAGCAAAGCATCCTATACTTCATCTGTAATATCATTAGCCGACTTACCATCGGCCTTCTTCTTTGCCTCCTAATAGTTCTTCTTGATGTGGTCGGTTTTGCCAAAACCCCAATACTCAGGTTGTCGTCCAGACTTGGATTTGCTTTTGCTCTTCCTAAACTTCGGCTTGCCTCGTTTCTAATTTCTGTTAGTACCTCCACCCTTTACTTCAACATTCAATATCGTGCCGGCATTCGACTCAGAGTTGAACACCTCATTGAAATCCCTCATGCGAACCTCTTCATTCAATATCATATCCCTAATGTTATTATACTTTAGTTTGTTCTTTCTGATAGAATTACTTACTGCTGTTCTCATAACTTCTCAACTGTTTAGCAATGAAGCCAAAACAATTAAAACGCGTATTTCATCATCAAAGTTGATCTCAATCGAATATAATTGATTTGTAATGGTATTGAATTCATTTAGATGTTGTGCAATTAGGGTTTCCTCGATCATCTTAAAATTAAATAACTTTTTCATAAAATATACCTTATTATTCGCGAACGATTTTTCATACATACTTAGCAACGCCGCCATTATATCAGCCATAGTCTTCTTCTTGATCACGTTATGCACCACTGACTGGGACAATGTTAACCGGATGACTCCCAACACCTTTATGTCAAGTAAAGCCCATCTCTCATCATTCATGCCCTTTGGTCTAGAGCCCAAAAGCGATAAGTGTAATTTCTTCCCGTACAAATAGTCTTCTATTTGTGTCCTCCGATACCTAAAGTTCAATCCGTCGAACTTCTTGATTAGCGTCAATCTTTCTTCTTCTGTCATGTGTTGTTTAACTCTCATAATTCGAAGTTTTGATACCAGTTGTTAAGCATTAGAACGCGATCACTAATCTTGTCCAAAATTGACAAAAAACTCACAAACATTGAATAAAAACGAAAGAAAAGAAAGCAATCACACAAGCAAGACATAGGGTTTAAAAACTTATTATTTTTTTTCAAGAAAAAAACTATACATACACTAAACAATTGACATTTTTAAAAGTAAAACGACTGTAATATATTCCATTAAAACATCAATGATACTCTACAAAATAAAAAAGAGGTGCCAGTATCTCAAACATTAGAAATTATAAATAATAAGCAAAGATATATTAGGCACTTCAACAAAAAGAAAAAAATTAATAAGTTACCCTAAACAAATTATTTCAAACAAATTATTTCAAACAAATTATTTTTTTCTATTTTTTTATACAAAAGAAACTTAAACATCTTAAAAACCAATCTATTCAGGCATCCTAAATAAAGGCCAACTTATTTCAATTCCTCATTTTGTCCTGGCTCTCATTGTCAAACACTTTTAACAACGATGCGTTACCTATTTCAAAGTAATGCATCATGGTCATTGACAGTGCATTTTTTAATGCCTGTGCATTGAATCTCTAATTTTAATGCAACAAAAGTAGGATAAGTTCACACGATGTGTTAGGAATTAAATTTGATGGATTCTCAGATCAAGAAATCCACAAAATTGGGGGTGCACAAGATTCGAATTGGCCTGGTTCTGTCAAAAAAACAAACCGTTAGTTACGGTTCTGGGTTTTTGAGAACCATGTATGTACTGCTCAGGTAACGGAACCGAATCAGAACTAATTCGTAAAAATGTTTCAATCACAGTTCAATTTATGACTCCTGCCAACTTTTCAAACTTGATGTTTTAAGGAAAAAAACTCCAAACCAACATTGCAACAACCTGTTTTTCATAAAGCAAAAGATTGCAACAACCTGTTGTTATTATGAGAATACAAAAGCAATTTATTAACTTCTGGAAAAACAAAGACAAAAAATCTCAGAATTATCATGGTAAGCTGCTTTATACCTCATTCCAATCTAGCATTGAATCTTGTAGCTGATATATGCAGCTCAAGTAGAGGATGATGGGTCAACTGAGGCTGCTGCAGCTCTTTTCTTGGCAAAGTACTCTTCAGCACGGGCAAGGTTCTTAGCAACCGATGGTTTTACCCACTTCTTTCGCCCAGGTAGTACGGTCAAGGAACAACCAGCGGCCTCGAGCTTCTCCTTCGCTGATGCTGAAAAGGCACGGGCCTTCAAGTTCAGCTTCACGCTTAGTTCTCCATCACCAAGAATCTGAAACAAAGAGAGATACATCATAAGCTATCTACATGACCTTTGATTCTCGGCCATGCTCTCTACTTCTTTTCACATTTATCACAGTTTCCTACCTAAATATTTTACCATATCGTCTTTAAACTGCAAAAACTAGTGCTTTCTCCTTTTTGCATTTTTGTTTTTTGTTTTTTGTTTTGAAAATGATAGTTGCTTCAATGGACACGGCTCATATTTTCCAGAAATGGGAAAGTGTGATAACACAAAGGGTGAAAAAGGAAAAAGAAGCGATGAGTAAAATAAAGATATGTTTCACAAAGGGAAAGGTTACATGAAGCTACTTTAATTCTTGCCATTTGTATTTTCAGGTGCAGCAGATGTTCAATCATCTAATATTGAGTGGCCACAGAAGCAATTAAAGAACTCAGAATATTGCCACCTTACAAAAGCTGTAGGATTTCTGAAATTTTTGGATGTATTGACGGTGAATGTCCACAAAACAACCCCCCTTTGGCCAAACAACCATTCTCTGTGAGTATTGGTAAGGAGGCAAGGACCAAGGGAGACTATTTTTCTAAATAGATGCCAGTGGATTGTACCAATCTAGTTGTCATTGTTTGCGGCATAGTCACCTCCATTCTAGTGTTCAAACCAAATGTCAAATTTTGTTTGTTTGTCCCTTTTTTATATAGTTTTTTAGTTTTTTCCACTCTTTTCACTTATTGCCATGGGTTTCCCTTGGATGGCATAATTTGTCTAAGTTTCAGAAGGTGGTACAGGGCCTTGGTTCAAGGTTTTAAGGACAGATCTATTTCCTACCCATGATACATCTCTCTCTTTGATTCTTGAAAAGGTTGCAAAATGTAACACAAGTATACATGCCACGAGAAAGGGAAAGAAGGACTACTTTAAGATAAAACATATCCATGAACAGGTAAAAGGTTCCAGCTTAAACTCTGTCACAAGAAATCTCTGAATCACCTAGTCAATTTGTTAAACTTCTACAAATTAAACTGTAAATTTTCTTTCAAACAGAAAAGGTTTCTTCAGATTTTGACAGAGATATTATTGTTACAGAGATCAGCAGAGTTGGTAAAAGAGCCTAGACGTAAGAACTGTTTATGGTCATACTTGTAAAAATGAATCAAGTAATAGTTATCAAATAATCGGCGTTAATTTCTTAATTCTCAAATGATGGCCTGATACACCAAAACATATGCCTTCGAATTATGTGTCTGACATCAAATTAACCAATCCCTGATCGGTTCATAATTCATGTCTTAGTTTTCCAAATGTTTGAAGAAACACAACCCAGTTACCACATATTAAAATTGAATATTAAGGAGGGGACGAAGATATTCATCCAAAGCTTTTCCTCACTCACTCATTGCAATTTGTGTGCGCAAAAATTCAGCTTAATTGCTGCAAAATAACTTAGTTTCATTGTACTTCAAGGGAATGCCATAACTTCAACAAGTGAAGAGTCTGTTTTGAACTTCACATGCGATATTGGACAGCGTATAATTTATATATTTTTATTATTTTAGAATTAAACTTCCATTGTGATTTTTTATTTAGAAGAGTTTGATTAGGATTAGCATTCTAGTAGTTGAAATTAACTCAAATTGTCATTATTGATAAATTAAGACTAACTCAAATTATCATTTGGATTTTTTTTTTTTATATTTTGTAATTACCCTTGATGAGGTAGTATTTTAGTAGGATTAGGTTACTTCAACTATAAATATGGTTGTACCTCCTCATGGGATTTTCATTCAACATCAATAGATTTCAGGGTTTCTTTCTTTCTCTTGTGGATTCAAGGGTCTTTTCATTTACTAGAACGATATCTAGTCATCGTGTGTATTTCACTGCGTCAAGTGGTATCAGAGCAAAAATTTGTGTATCTCAATGGCAGAAAAAGAAATAGATAGCATAAGCCCTACTAATGGTGATCGCGGGGTCGATATCTTGTGAAAAGTGTTTGAGAAACAACAATAGTTGAATGGCATTCTAGAACTGCTTGGTGGATTGAATCTCTAAGTCAACAACAGGCCACCAACAGTTGATCGGAATCACGTCAAGAGATCGGCCCAAGGTTAGTCTTATAACTAGAATTGTCTGCGCCTATTATCCATGACATTTGGAGTCGTCCTTATTATTCTTCTGATAGTGAGAAATCTGAACCCAATGCTTAAGAAGTGTATGAAGGTCATCAACCAAGGAGACAACAACAATGGATCGATGGTTATCGATTAAAAGAAGATATTCCTCAATTTAGTGAAAATGTACATATTAAAGAGTTCTTCGACTGGCTCCCGGAGCTTGGACGGTTTTACGGATTGATGGAGGATCCCAAGTTAAAGCAGGTGAGATTAGTCGCATACAAGTTGAAGAGTGGTGCTACAGTCTGGTAGGATTAGTTGCAAAGGAGTAGATAACGGAAAGGAAAGGCACCTATTAGAATCTGACGCAAAATGAAATAGCTATTGGTGTTTGAGTGCATGACAAAATTTTCTTGACTTTAAGACCTAATAAACTGAATGAAATGGAAGATTAGCAGGTAGCCTGATACATGAATGGGTTGAAACCATCCATTCGGAAGAAGATTAGGCTACAAGTCATATGGAACGTAGGGGAGGCTCATTACATGACTCTCAAAGTCGAATAGGTGGAAGCTAAAACTAACATACTCAAGGTATCATAGGAACCTACTGACTCTCCTTTTTCTACTATAGAAAAAGGAAAAGGTGCACAGTCAAACAAAGTAAATAATACTATTATTGCATAGAGCCAAAAAAGCTTAATTTACAATAAAAGGATACATCAAATTTATAGGTTATAAAACTCCTAATAATGGTAATAGACTAATTAGGAAACTAAATCATAATAATATTAATAATAATGATAGTATATTTAGACAATCTTGATAATGAAAAAATATCTTAACTATATATTCTCACACCCCCCCCTCAAACTCATGATGCGAGCCCAGTGAGCAGAGAGGGTTTGTCAAGCAGGAACCAAAAACGAGCCGAGGTGTGAGTCGTGGTGAAGAAATTGGCAAGTTGTAATAACGAGGAGACGAATGGGAGATCAATAATATCAAGTTGAAGATGCTAACGAACAAAGTAGCAATCAATCTTTATATGCTTCGTACTTTCATAAAAGACAGAGTTTGAGTTATCTGGATCGCACTCTTATTATCACAGTACAAGAAGTAGGAGAAGAGAGAGAGACACCCAAATCAGAGAGGAGCTAACAGAGCCAAACAATCTTGGCAGTAGCATGAGCTATGGCATGGTATTCAGCTTCAGCAGTAGAACGAGTAATGACTGACTGTTTTTTACTTTTTTAAGAAATGAGGAAGTCACCAAGAAATACACAAAATCCAGTAGTAGACTTATGATCAGAAACATCACAGCCCAATCAGCATCAGTATAAGCCTGAAAAGTCAATGGTGAAGACGAAAAAAAAAATAGGTTTTGAGAAATAGTACCACGAACATAACGCAGAATACGAAGTAAAACGGCCCAATGAGTGGAGCAAGGAGCACAAACAAATTGACTAACCACATGTACGGCATACACAATGTTAGGATGAGTCACAGTAAGGTAGACCAAACATCTAACTAGCTCTTGATAGACAGTGAGATCCTCAAAAGGAACGCCATCAGAAGGAGAGAACTTAGCATACAACTCAATGAAAATATTCACGACTTTATCATCAGTGAAACGAGCACGATGGATCACCACAGTTGCATATATTGATTGAGAGAGGTGATAACCTGCGGGGGAAGAAGCAACCTTTATACCAAGAAAATATCGCAAAAGACCCAAATCTTTCATTTCAAATGCACAGAACAAATGATATTTCACTTCAAAGATAGCAGCAGAATCAAAACAAGTGATGATCATATCATCCACGTATAATAACAAAATAACTAACCCAGTAGAAGTATGGCAAAGAAACATAGCAGAATCAAGAGAACTAGAGGTTAAACCAACCTGAGTAACTGTAGACTGAAAACGATCATACCAAGCACAAGGGGACTATTTCAAACTATAAAGGGCACGCTGAAGACGACAAATAGTAACAGAAGGATGAGGGAGACCTGGAGGAGGGCGCATATAAACTTTCTCATTGAGATGCCCATTGAGAAATTCATTCTTGGCATCCAACTGGAAAAGAGGCCATTAACGAATGGTAGCAATATAAATCAAAGTACGAGCTGTAGTCATCTTAGCCACAGGTGCAAAAGTTTCCTCATAATCAATGCCATACTCCTGAGAAAATCCTTTGGCAACTAATCGAGCCTTATAGCGCTCCAGAGAACCATCAGAATGAGTTTTAACTTTATAAACCCACTTACATCCAATAAGATTTTTATCGGTAGGCAGTGGAACTAAATTCCAAGTATGAGTCTTTTAAAGAGCAGTTAATTCTCCGTGCATAGCATTGATCTAGTTTGGATCAGTACATACTTCCTTATAGGACAGAGGCTCAAAATAAGTATGAATAGCAAATAAAAAGGTACGATAAGAAGGTGAAAAGCAGGTATTAGAAAAACCAAATCTTACTAGCAGAGTACGAGCACGCAAAGGATAGTGCTGTTCAGGGGGATCAGAATCCACAGAGATAGGGAGGCAGCCTAATGAATGTGTTGAGAATGGGGAGGCAGCCTACGAGAATAGACTAATGAGAGAGACGAAACAACAGAAGGACGAGACTGTGAAGAAAGTTCAGAAACGTCAAGAGTACGAGTAAACTCATCGGAAGGCACATCATTCGGGAAAGAATCAATAACAAGTAGATCCTCTTTGGGAAGAGGGGCATATTTAGATGATAGAGTAAAATATGAGAGACGTTCAAAAAAAATAACATGACAAGAGACGTAAAAGCGTTTAGATACAGGATCATAACACCGATATCCTTTTTGTTAAATACCATAACCCAAAAAGACACAAAGAGCAGAACGAGCATTAAGTTTATTCCGCTCTCGTTTGGGAAGAAGGACAAAGCAAACACAACAAAAAACACATAACAAAGAGTAATTAGGAGGGTGACCCATTAATTTTTCATAAGGAGAAATGCCATAAAGAAGAGGTATATGCATGCAATTAAGTAGATACACTGCAGTAAGAACTGCTTCTCCCCAGAAAGTGGCAAAGACAGATGATGAAAGAAGAAGAGAGCGAGCTGTGTTAAGAATGTACCAATGTTTTTTTTCAACTTTACCATTTTGTGCAGGAGTGTTGAAACACGAAGATTGATGAATAGTGCCAGATGCAGCTAAGAAGTCGGTAAATTCGGTAAGAAAATATTCTCCATCCAAATCAGAACGGAGGAGGGTCTTGATAGTTGTAGAAAATTGGGTCTGAACCATGGAATGAAATGTGCGATAAATATGAAAGAATTCTGACTATGAGACGTCAAATACACCCAACAAAACCGACTATAATCATCAATGAAAGAGACATAATACACTGATTCGCCTTTTGTTGCAATGGAACAAGGGTCCCACACATCAGTATGAATAAGGAAAAAAGGAGATGCAGAGAGCGAAGTACTATTAGGAATGGTAGAGTTGATATTTTTTCAAGTTTACAATTACTGCATTCAGAAATATCGCTGGCAGACACTTTACCTAAGCAACCGGATTGAACTAACTGTTTTAGGCAATCACTAGACAGATGACCTAACCGAAATGCCAAAGGTAAAAAGGAGAAGAATGCTGATCTAAAGAAAAAGAAGATAAAGCCGCAGAGGAGGAACCTAAAGGGAGATGCAAACTTTCCAACACATATAAATCACCAATCCTACACCTGGTCCCAACCTGTTTTTGTGACGTCCGATCCTAAACAACACAACCAGAAGAAGAAAACTTAACGTCAAAACCAGAGTCAGAAAACTGACTAATAGATAATAAACTAATAGTCAAGTAGGGAACAAAAAAGATAATAGGTATGGAAAAAGAAGTAGATGAAGGAATAACATAACTAATAAAAACAACCTGCATAGAAGCACCATTGACAGCAGAAATAGAAATTGGAGAAGTGAGAGAAATACAATTACTAAAACTGGACAAATTAGATGTCATATGATGAGAAGAACTGGAATCAAATATCCAAGTAATGGGAGAAATAGCAGTGAGATAAGAACTATGAAAACCTGTAGAGAATGTAGACATAGCAGATGCAAGAGATTGGAGCCCAAAGGGTACCAACATTGTCTGTGATCTGAAACTGCTCAAATAGAAAATGCACTAAGGAGATTGGCGCACCACAGAGTCTCACAGCGATAAATCAAAGTATCATGAGCCAAATAGATTTTGCAAGCAAACCAATGTCCAAAATAACCAGAACCAAAGGGACCAAATTGGTGAGGACGAGAGAGCACTGTAAATATCCGACGAGATCGCCGGCGTTAGTGAAGGGTTCCAACGAAGTCGCCGGTGTTGGTGGAGAGATCCGACGAAGTTATCGGAAGCCAAAGAGAGTCTCAGTTGAGGCCAAACGAGACTAATTTGTGTCTAAAGCCAAACAAGGCCAAACAGAGCCAGAGCTAAGCAGCCCCTAATTTCAGTAATTGCAAACGGAGGTAAATAATAAGGCCAAACAAAGCCAAAGAAAATAAACAGAGCCAAACAGCCCCTAATGTCGAGAGAAGATTTCAGTGGTGGCAAAGAGAGAGAACCGATGTACTTCAAGACAGAGAGGGGTTCCGACGAGGTCGTTGGAGGTCGGCGAGGTGCTAAAGAAGGTTGTTGAAGGTCAGTAAGGCGGATGGGTGCTGTGGTCGGCGCTGTTGGTCACGGTGGCTAGGGGTTTCAGGGGTTTCGAAGATTTGCGGCTAGAGTTTTTGGGGTTTCATAGGTCGCATGAGGTCACCGACATACGGAAGAGGGTCGTCAGAGGTCGGCAAGGCACAAGGGTGCTGTAGGCAACGCTTATAGGTTGCGGCAACTGGGGTTTTCAGAGATGTCAAGATTTTACAGAAGATTTCGAGGGTCGGTCCTGGTTGTAGTCGCAGAATCCTTCTGCTAGGTTTTCGCAACTTGAGGGAGAGTAGATCTAGGGTTTCGACAATGATCGAAGGAGAGGGACCCAACGAAATTGTCAGTGCTGGCTGTTATCACAGGAGACTTCGGCTAGGGTTTTTACAACTCGAGAAAGAGTATATCTAAGGTTCAAAGGTCGGCGCAGGAGGGAAGAGAGGACGACGACGACGGCGCAGGAGAGAAGGGATGTCTGCGGCGGATTAGGGTTTGGAACCTGGCTCTGATACCATGATAGAAAATAAAGTAAATAATACTATTATTGTATAGAGCCAAAAAGGCTTAATTTACAATGAAAGGATACATCAAATTTATAGGCTATAAAACTTTAAATAATGGTAATAGACTAACTAGGAAACTAAATCATAATAATATTAATAATAATGAAAGTATATTTAGACAAGATAATGGAAAAACATCTTAACCATATATTCTTACAACTCTAGCAAGTTAACCAAGATGTAACAATTAGACAATCAATTCCAATAATAAAAATGCGCCTAAAAATTGACACCCCTATGACAAGCCAATAATTAACAAGTGTTATATGTGCGGCGAGCTGGACCACCGTTCCAATGTTTACCCAAATCATCAATCAGTGAACCTGGTATAAAATGATGACTCTGAGGCCACAAAGGGTGCAGAATATGAAGTTGATCCTTATGATGATGCTGACTTTGCAGAAGAGGATGATAAACGAGTCACCTGTGTAGTGCAACGAGTGCTGTTTGCGCAAAAAACAAAGGACCCCAACTAAACAAACGTTACAATATTTTTCGGTCAATCAAAAGGTCTATGATTTAGTCCTTGACAGTGGGAGTTGCAAAAATTTACTCGCAAATAAACTGGCGAAGCATCTGAAGCTGCCACCCCAACCTCATTTATCTCCTCACAATATTGGTTGATTAAAGGGGACCCCTACAATAAAGGCAATTCAAATCCATCGAGGACCTATTTCAAGTGAAAATTATTATAAATTTGAAGTACTTTGTGGCGTGATCAATATGGATCCAAGTCATGTATTATTCGGTAGATTATGACAGCTTGATGTATATATCACCTTTATTGGTAGGGACAATACTTAATTATTCTTTTGAAAAGATCGTAGAGTTTCTCTTACTCATATTATGTATAACAACCACTCGAGGAGGAAAGGTATTATGTGGTGCTAACGATTTCATAACTATATTTGTAGCTCCTGAATGTTCCAGTTTATGCTCCTACCAACTATCTGAATCTACCAAGAAAGATGTACAATCTAATGAGGCTATTATGAAATATTTATTCAGCGTGGGTCAAACTATTTATTCTGGTTCATGATTTCTCTTGGCTATATGGTTCATCCGGAAGTGAGATCGGACTTCAAAAAATAGTGTTGTATCGCTCCCTCAAACCAAAAGATATCTACCAAACGTCCTAAAATAGAGGTGCAGTCTTTCCTAACTATTGCAAGTTCAGAAGATAAGCTTGTGGCATATGCTAAGACATCCAAAGAAATGGATGTTAAAACGCCGATAGTGAAAAGAAAAGTGAAGACCCTGGTCCCAATCCATAAGAAAATACAACCGTTGCTTAAAGAATTCAATAATCTTACTGCTGGTGATTTGCATAATGAACTGCCGCCAATGAGAGAAATTAGTGACCGGGCCAAGTTTGCCAAATCTTCCACACTATTGAATGAGCCCAAAAGAGAATGAGATAATAGAGAGAAGAGGTTGAAGAGTTGCTGCTGAAGGATCACATAGGTGAAAGTCTAAGCCTTTGTGCAGCCATGCGATCAACAAAATCATGTTCAAAATATATATTTCATGTTCCTCAACTAGATGATATATCACGTATTAGACATGCTATAGGGATCGATGTAGTTCTCAAAAATTGATTTGAGAAGCAAATACCATCAGATTCAAAACCGACCAGACGAAGAGTGGAAACTACATTCAAGACGAAAGATAGTTTATAGGAGCGGATGGTTATGACATTCGGCCTCTCTAATGCCCATAGTACTTTTATACGAGTAATGAAACAGATATTGAGACCTTTTATTGGAAAAGTTTGTAGTGGTTTATTTTGATGACATTATGATTTACATCATGTAAGAAGGAGAGCATGTAGAACACCTGTAAAAAGTATTGATAGTTTTCCAAGAAAAACCTTAAGAAGTATAATTTCATGACCAACAACCTTTCATTCTTAGGTATGTTGTTAGTTTTGGAGGAATACATATTGACGAAAATAAAGTTCAAGCTATCCAAGCATGGCCCACGCTAAAAATGTTAATGATGTACTACGTATTTATGGGTTGGCTACTTTCAACAGGCAATTCATTCGAAACTTTAATACTATCGTGGCGTCAATCATGGAGTGCATGTAGAGAAGTAAATTCGCGTGGGGTGAAGATGCAAAGAAAAGTTTCGTCTTGATTAAGTAATAGTTGTGCACCGCATAGGTATTGGCTTTCCCCTAGCTTTGAAAAGGTTTTTAAAGGTAGAATTGTAACGACCCAAGTGGACCACTAATCCAATAACCTTAATAAAGAGTCTAACAACACGGCCAAAAATACTTAAGTCAAGTTATTAGTAGTAACCTACGAATTTCTTTATATAGCAGACATAATTTTAATATCACAGCGATGTGGGATAGAGTATCACAATATTCCCTACTCAAAGACGCGACGCTCTCGTCAAGTGGTCTAAGTTCTTCTCCTAGTTGGGATGTGGATAGCAACCCATTAGCGGACATAGAACAGACCATAAGTGTGTATAAAGTATATAACTTCGGGGCCTCTACCCTTCTCTGGAGCCTCTACTCCTCTATCTACACTACCACGGAGTCCTATATGAAAATCAGGGTTGATTCTGATACTATTTATAACGACTCAAGTTGACCGTTAGCCCAATAACTTGAATAAAGAGTTTAACGTGACTCAAAATACTTAAATCCAAGTTATTAGTAACAACCCACAAGTTTAATTATATATCAAACTTATTTTTTATCTCCCACCGATGTGGAATGAGATGTCACAATACATAAAGCAGTCCATAAGCGTGCACAATGTATACAACATCGGAGTCTCTACCCCTTTCCAGAATTTCTACTCTATTCACACCCCAAATAGGGAAATAACCTGGGCCACGCAACGTGGGCGTTGCGTATATTTGAGTGGAGGATATTGTGACACCCCATTCCACAGTGGTAAAAGAGAAAATAAATTTGATATATAATGAAACTTGTGGGCTACTATTAATAACTTGGTTTAAGCATTTTAGGCCGCGTTGTTAGGCTATTTATTCAGGTTATTGGGTCAGTGGTCCACTTGAGTTGTTACAAATGGTATTAGAGTCAATCCTGATTCCCGTAACGGGCTCTGTGGCGGTGTAGATAGAGTAAGGACTCTAGAGAGGGGTAGAGGCCCCGAGGTTGTATATCTTGTGCATGCTAATGAGCTACTTTGTGTCAGCTAATGAGCTGCTGTCCACATCTCAATCAGGAGAAGAACTTGGACCACGAGATGAGGACATCGCATATATTTAAGAGGGGGATATTGTGATATCTAATCCTATATCGGTGGGAGATAAAAAATAAATATGGTATATAATAAAACTTGTGAGCTACTACTAATAACTTGACTTAAGCATTTTGAGCCACGTTGTAAACTTTTTATTTAAGTTATTGGGTTAGTTGTCCACTTAGGCTTTTATAAATGGTACCAAAGTCAACCCTATTTCCCATGTAGGGTTTTGTGACGGTATGGATAAAAGAGTAGAGGCTCTAAAGAGGGGTAGCGGCCTCGAGGTTATATACCTTATGCTTGTTAATGAGCTGCTCTATGTCCGCTAATGGGCTGCTATCTACACCTCAACTAGAGAAAAAACTTGGGTCACGCGATAAGAGCGTCATGTATTTGAATGGAAGATATTGTGACATCTTATCCTACATTGGTGGGAGATAGAAAATAAGTCTGATATATAATGAAACTTGTGGGATACTATTAATAACTTGGGTATAGGCATTTTGGGCTACGTTGTTAGACTCTTTATTCAAGTTATTGGGTCAATGATCCACTTGGGTTGTTATAAGAATATAATGTCAGTGTGTTAGCGTTGGGGCGGTTCTGTCCCAAGAGAAGAGACTAATAGCCTTCCTGAGTAAGAAGCTTAGTGAGGCTCGATAGAAGTGGAGTACTTATGATCACGAGCTCTATTCATTGAGGGGTTCCCTCAAGCACGGGGAACATTATTTGATTCAAATGGAGTTTGTGTTGTATACAGGCCATCGAGTCTTAAAATTATCAACAGTTTGAAGCTTCTAGACAACATGCGCATTCGATGATCTACCTTCCTTAAGGAATTTTCTTTCACCATTTGACATAAGTCAAGAGTTCTAAATTGAGTTGCAAATGCATTGAGCCGCTAAGCTAATTTACTAGTAACCTTGGCCCATGAAGTTGTGGGTTTTGAGTTCTTAAAAGAGTTCTACAAAGATGATCAGGATTTTAAAGAGATCAGGGCTAAGTGTTTTGAGAAGTAGCCTGTAAATAAATTTTATGTAACTAATGAATACTATTTCAAAGAAATTGAATTTGTGTTCCCAATACCTTATTACAAGAAAAGCTAATATGAGACCTATATGGTAGAAGAATGAGTGGGCACTTAGAAAGAGACAATATTGTTGCAAGCTTGGAGGAGCGATACTCTAGCCCCGGTAAAAGAATGCTGGCAATTTTATAAGAAAGTGTTACACATGTCAAGTATCTAAGGGTTAGTCCTAAAATACTCATCTTTATATATCTCTACCTGTTCCTAACAGTTTTTGGAGAGACTTGTCTAATGGACTATGTTGGGGCTTCCTTGTACCCAACAAGTAGTAGATTCTGTGTTTGTGGTGGTTGACAGGTTTTCCAAGGTGGCTCACTTCAAACATTGTCGGAAGGCCTCAAATGCTTGTTTTGTAGCTCAAAAATTCTTTCGGGAAGTAGTCATCTTGAGTGGGATTCATTACTCCATTACATCTAACGGAGATTTAAAGTCTTTAGCTATTTTTGAGTGACCTTGTGAAAAATGTTTAACACGTCTGTAAACGGCAATTCTACAACACACCCACAAATTGATGGTCTGGTAAAGGTAACTAATCGAACTTTGGGTAACTTGATTTGCCGCATATGTGGAGATAAGCCAAAACACTGGAATCATGCTTTGCCACAAGCCGAGTTTGCCGACAAAAGTACAGTTCTTAATGCCACTGGAAAATCAACTTCCTCTTTGGTATATGTGACACCACATGGTCCAAAAGCGAGTTTTGCCATGAGACCATGGCTAAGAAAGCTCATGCAATGCAAGAAGAGGTGAAGTAGGAGCTAGCAGAGATAAATGCTAAGCATGAAGAAGCTGTTAAAAAATGCATACACAACAAAGTATTTAAGGAAGGAGACTCAGCAATGGTGTTCTTGCATAAAGAATGATTTCAAGTGGGTACTTGCAACAAGTTGAAACCTAAGAAGTATGATCCATAAAAAGTTGTGACGAAAGTCAGTGACAGTGCTTACCTGTTAAGTTATGGGTATTATTTTACTTTTAGTATTTCTTGGTCTTATTATAAATAATAAGTGATAAGGTGAAAACCCTAAGTTTGAGTGCTCTCATTCATTGTTATTTTCATTCTCTCTTTTTTCTTTTTTTTTTCCACTCTCTGCAATAATTCTAACATGGTATCAGAGCATGGTCCTATGTAAATTTCTTAGCAATCCTTTTTCCTCTTTTCGTTTTTGTTTCTCCTCAATTTTTTGATTTCAAAACTATAAAGAAAAAAAAATTCCTTGATGATTATCTGGCTCCAAATAATCGATTTGTGATTTTTTCCAAATTTTTCCATGATCGTTTCATAGTTTTTCTCAATTTTTACAAATTTTGGCGCCACTAGGGTTTTTCGTCGTCATCTCGCGATTGCGCTGTTTTCTACTTCAATTGATGACCTGTCTCTACTCCATGGGTGCCGACTCAGTGTTTAAGGGGCTCGAATCAACTCTATTTGATGTTTTGGGCTGATTTCAAGACCGGGTGGAGCTTTTTCCAATTCGGTTGGACGCACTGTTTGCGCCTGGGTTTTTTTCCGCTCGATTTGGTTCTGTTTGGCTGCGTTTTGTTTACTTCAGAGGTTTCCTGTGTTTGGTTGCAGATTCTAGCCGTTTCTTAGGTTGCTATTTCGGCTTTGCTGCGATTGGTATGAGATTCTGGACTTTATTGGTACTCTAGTAGTTCGGGTATACTTGGTTTGCATCTGTTTACATTTCATTACTCCCATCCGTTTCATTGTGCTTGTTCTTAGTCTCCCATAGCCATGTCTGATACAGGAAAGCCTTCTGGTAGTCATGCAAACACTGAATTGACCGGTTCAGGGACTCCTACTGATAATCCGTCCCTTCAGATTAGTCCTATCAAGCTGGATGGCAGTAACTATTTAATTTGGTCTCGTTCCTGCAGTTTGGCCATCGCTGCTCGCGGTATGTCTAGGTATATCACTGGTGAAACCATCCAGTCCATAGTCATTGGTTCTTCTCGCACACGCTGGATAGAGGAAAATGCACTCGTTATGTCCCGACTGTTACACTCTATGCAGCCCTCTATTAGTCGCAGTTTTTTACTTCTGAATACTGCACATCAGATTTGGTCTGCTACTGCTCAGACTTAATCACAAACTGACAATGATGCCCAGTTATTTGAGTTGAGGAAGAAACTCCGTGGGTTAGAACAGAGAGACCATTCATTGGCTCAGTATTACGCTGAGTTGACTAGCTTGTGGGGTGAGATTGATTATCATCAAAACTTCTATGCTGTTTGTACTACTGATGCTGCTGCTTTTTAGAAGATGGTGGAGAAGGAGCGAGTATGACTTTCTTGCCAGTCTCCATGTTGACTATGATCCGATCCGTGTTCAGATTTTGGGTCATGATCCATTTCCCACCTTGCGACAAGCATATGCCTATGTCCAGCAAGAAGAGAGGCGTCGTCATGTTATGGTTCCCATTTCCAGTCAGGAACGTTCTGTGTTAACAGTCACCTCTCTTTATCGCACCGTCCAGCCTAGTCATATTAAGTCTGGGGAGAAGAATGGTTCTGTCGCCCGGGATCAGCTGCATTGTGATTATTGTGGTAAATCTCGTCATACTATTGATCATTGTTGGAAGTTACATGATCGTCCTACTCCCGGACATGGCGGTGGACGCGGTGGTGGACGTAGTGGACCTGTTCGTTCCCACGCTCATCTCTATGAGCTCCCTACTAGCACATCCGGCGAGACTGACCCTCTTTCTGAGGCGGAGTTAACTACTCTCAGGCGCCTGATGACTCGGGTTGATATTTTCTCTTCCACGGTCTCTCCTTCCTCCTCCAACTTTGTTCATTCAGGTATATCTCCTATTGCACTTAGTGCAATTGCCTCTTCTACTCCTTAGATCATTAACTCCGGTACCACTGATCATATGACTGGCTCTTCTATTTTATTTTCTTCTTATTCCACTTGTTCTGGTAAGGATAAGGTTAAAATAGCCAATGGTTCTTTATCATCTATTTCTGGCAAAGGTTCTATTTCTTGCTCTCCTCTACTTTCATTATTCTCTGTCCTTCATGTTCCCAATTTTTCTACTAATCTTTTATCTGTTAGTCGTTTTATCAGTTCCTTAAACTGTTATGTAACATGTATTCCCACTCATTGTGTTTTGTAGGAACTGAAGACGGAGAGAATGATTGGCAGTGGTAATACACATGGTGGCCTGTACTTACTGAATGTTCCGTCCTCTGCCTCTGTTCCACCTTCACCGTCTGACCAGGCTCTCTATACTGATACTGGCATCCGCCGTCTACAATTACTTCAGTGGCATCGCCGTTTGGAACATCCTTCTTTTGGCATTTTAGAGAAAC
This sequence comes from Heliamphora exappendiculata, assembly GCA_034768845.1. Lineage (NCBI taxonomy): Eukaryota > Viridiplantae > Streptophyta > Magnoliopsida > Ericales > Sarraceniaceae > Heliamphora > Heliamphora exappendiculata. Next base: position 7,882 of record JAOTRH010201496.1, on the reverse strand, counting down.
TTTTTCCCTCTTTAGTTAAATATTGTTCTAGAAATGATTTTTTGTGTGAGGCTTGTGAACTTGCAAAACATAAACGTTCTGTTTATCCTTCAGCTAATAAACGCAGTGTTTCTCTTTTCACTATTATTCATTCTGATGTGTGGGGTCCCTCACCTATTACCTCAATTTATGGTTATCGGTGGTTTGTGACGTTTACTGACTGTCACTCTTGTGTTACTTGGGTTTATTTTCTTTGCACTAAAAATGAAGCCTTTTCCTGTTTTCAAAATTTTCACCGCATGGTCCGCAACCAGTTTGATGCCAACATCAAGATTCTCCGGACTGATAATGGGATTGAGTTTCTTGATTGTAGTTTTCGTGCCTATCTAGCGGCTCATAGTATTCTTTCCCAGACCAGTTGTGTTCACACTCCTGAACAAAATAGCGTTGCTGAACGGAAAAATCGTCATCTTCTTGAGGTTGCTCGTTCCCTTCTTTTTTCTATGCATGTTCCTAAGTCTCTTTAGAGTGAGGCAGTTCTTACTGCGGCTTATCTTATTAATCGTTTGCCTTCTAGTATTCTTCAGTTCAAAACCCCTTTGGAGCTTCTTCTCGGGTCTTCTCCTGTCTCCTTTCTTCCACCCCGGATTTTTGGTTACACTTGCTTTGTTCATGCACCCAAACACCCCAGTGAAAAATTGGACTCTAAGACTCTCAAATGTGTCTTCATTGGCTATTCTGCTACCCAAAAGGGTTATAAATGCTATAATCCGGTCACCCGCAAAAGTTGTCAGTATTGATGTTGCTTTTTGGGAGTCTGTGCCTTTTTTCCCTCTGCTCCTGGTGAAGGGGAGACGGCACCCAGTAAGGATGGAACTGAACAGGATGTTGGTGGACGATTAGACAAAAAGGATCCCCATACCTATACTTGACGCTCGAAAGATCAAACAGCTCGTGTGCCACTACCATCTTGTCAGTTGTTACCTCCATCCTCTAGATCAAATTCTCATGCTGAACTACCTCGTAATGAGTCATCTGTTGTTGATCTTAATACTTCTAATTTATCTATCGCTCTTCGCAAAAGCGTTAGGACATGTAGTCAACACCTAATTTCTCATTTTGTCTCATATAATTCTTTATCAGCCTCATCGTGCTTTTGTCTCCTCCATGTCCTCTATATTGATTCCATAGGGTTAGAAGGAAGCAATTGAGGATCCTAAGTGGAAGGAGGCTATGATTGAGGAAATGATAGCCTTGAAAAAGAACAGTGCTTAGGAGTTAGTTTCTCTTCCAAAAAAGAAGGCAGTTGGGTGTAAATGGATTTTTACACTAAAGCACAAGGCAGATGGATATGTTGAGAGATTCAAAACAAGGCTAGTTGCTAAATGTTTCACTCAAACTTATAGTATTGACTATCAGGAGAATTTTGCTCCAATAGCCAAAATAAACTCAGTTCGGGTACTCTTATCTTGTGCCGCTAATATGGGTTGGCCTCTCTAGCAGTTGGATGTAAAGAATGCATTCCTTCATGGAGATCTAGAAGAAGAAGTATATATGGATGTACCACCTAGATTCTCATCTTGTGAAACTGAAGGGAAGGTGTGCAATTTGAAGAAGGCCTTATATGGACTAAAGCAATCTCCTCGAGCGTGGTTTGATCGTTTCTTCAAGGTCATGCTAAGATTTGGGTACCGATAGAGTCAAGCAGACCATACTATATTTATCAAACAAGGCAATAATAAGATCACTGTTCTTATTGTCTATGTTGATAATATAGTTGTGACAAGTAATGATTCTGATGAGGCATCTTGTCTTAAGGCAAACCTAGTAAAAGAATTTGAGATAAAAGATCTGGGAGTACTACGGTATTTTTTTAAAATTGAGGTGGCTAGATCAGGTAATAGGATCTTCATTTCTCAAAGAAAGTATATTCCTGACCTTTTAGATGAAGCTGGTATGATGGGATTCACCTATTGAGGCCAATCATCGCCTCCATAGTGGTGATGGAGAACCTGTCAACAAGGGCCAATTTCAGCGGCTTGTAGGAAGATTAATATACCTGTCTCACACCAAACCTGATATTGCATACGCTGTGGGGGTTGTCAGTTAGTTCATGCATGATCCTAGTAGTGTACATCTTGACGCTGCCTATCGTATTCTGCAATATCTCAAATCTGCCCCTGGCAAAGGGCTCTTATTCTCTCATCACGGCCATTTGACATTAGAAGCTTTCACAGATACAAATTTGGCTGGTTCAGTTGATGACATACGATCTACATCTGGGTATTGCACATTTGTAGGGGTAACCTAGTTACTTGGCGCAGTAAAAAGCAAACAGTGGTAGCTCGATCAAGTGTAGAAGCTGAGTATAGAGCTATGGCACATGGCATATGTAAACTCATTTGGCTCAAAATCCTATTAAAGGATTTGGGTATAAGTGCGACAAACCTATGAAGTTGTACTGTGACAACAAGACTGCCATTAATATTGCTCATAACCCTGTCCAGCATGACATAACGAAGCATATAGAGATTAATGGACACTTCATCAAGGAGAAATTGGGTCAAAGATTAATATGTATGCCATTTGTAAAATCTGCAGATCAATTAGCAGATAATTTTACTAAATGGCTTAGTAGTAAAATATTTCAACCCATTGTATGCAAGTTAGGTATGAAAAATATCTATGCATTAATTTGAGGGGAAGTATTAAGTTAGAGGTATTATTGTACTTTTAGTATTTCTTTGTCTTATTATAAATAACAAGTAATATGGTGAAAACCCTAAATTTGAGTGCTCTCATTCATTGTTATTTTCATTCTTTCTCTTATTCATTTTCTTTCCCACTCTCTGCAATAATTCTAACATTACCTGATGATATAAAGATTTTCAAGACTTTTAACATAATTGATATGTTCAACAATCATGCTGAGGAGCCATTCTATCCCGTAGAGCAGTTTCAAGACAACAAGAAAGCAAGAACGATTCATTCTCAAGATTCAACGCTATTCTCATCTCGACTCTTCCCACTTCCTAGGCTTTCAAGTAGAGAAAAGTGATGTAGAACATGTAGCAGCAGATTTTCTAGAGCAACTGGGTCAATCAATGGTAAAACAGAAAGTTGATCCATTAAGTTGTCAAGAGAACAAAGTTTTTTAAAGCAATCGAAACTCGAGGACCAGTTTTGATTAAGAAATGGGTTATGATATAGAACAAGATATAATTTATTTATTTTGTATTATTTGATAATTGAACATGGATTGTAATTTTTGTTATTTTGAGGAGTTTGACTAGGATTAGAATTCTAATAGTTCATTTGAGATGAACTCAAATCGCCATTATTGATAAATTGAAATAAACTGAAAATTATCATTTGGATATTTTTTTTATACATTTCTATAATTATCCTTCATGAAGTAGCATTTTAACAGGATTTCCCTTTTTTCTCTTGTGGATCCAAGGGTGTTTTCGTTTATTAGAATGATATCTAGTTCTTGTGTGTATTCCGTTGCCTCAATATGCTACAATGACATCATTGAACCTGGATGAAAGGGGGACGCTTCAATCACTCAGCTGTGTTTCATAATCCAAAGAGAGGAGGACTAGATGAATCCAATTCAGACACATTCTATCAGAGTTCGCATCCAATAGGGCCTTCACTAAATATGGTTTCGTATCTAAAACCAAATCTACAGTCACTCCTAAATTAATCAGGTCGTAAGTTGAAGGACTTGTTCCATAATAGTAGAGTACAATAGAGTGGCTCTTTTTGCTTTTCCTCATCTCCAGCAATGCTGGAGAATCATAGAAAGTTGAACTATCACTGGAGCAACAAAGAAATGCATTTTAAAATTTAAATATCATTGCTGGGAACCTCTGTTATCAGAATCGTACGATTCACGATACGTATCGTACGATTCGGTTCGATACGTCTAGCAATCGATTCGTATCGGTGTGGTAAATTGGTGAAAGCAAGAATAGTGCGATTCACGATACGTATTACACGATTCGATACGATTCGGTTCGATAAATTAAGGAATCGATTCAATACTAAGCAAGTCTTGAGTTCGTGTTTCTTCTAACTTATAATTTTACATTATAGAGATTTGTTCCACGCCACTTTTTTAAGCCACCCAGCCTTATTTATATATTTTAGATGTTTCTTTATCAAACAGTAATTGATTTTAGATTGGATGGTTATAAATTCCAATATGATATGATTAGTATCAAAGTTGTGCGGGGTGATTTCGCGAGTTAAATTTTTACCTAGTGTCTATTTTATTTATTTTGTTCATTTTTGTATCATTTTTACCCAGTGTCTATTTCATTCATGTTGTTCATTTTTATATCATCTCTCCACCTATTGCCAATTGATTTTGAATTGGATGCCTCCAAATCTGAAAATGTGTCTACGAATTGTTATAAATTATAACATAATTAATAATACAATATAGGATCATTGATCACGATAAAGCTCAGATCCATATTTCTTACCCTAGATGCAATCGTTTTACCTATTACACTATATGTTCATCATTCAGAACAAGTTCTTTATTGATTTATGATAAAAAAATTTCATATTTATAATGCATCTTTAATATTTAACTATTTTAAATATATTTTTTTGATGTATTTTAGAAATTTTAACCGAATCTTTACGATTCACGATTCGATACGATTCATGATTCGAGAATAGGTAATTTCGATTCACGATTCGATTATCGATTTAACAACTATGCTGGGAACACTTGTTTTAATTGGAAACAAGGACTCCAGACATAGTAGCCTCTAATTCCTAAGGTGTCATGTTCGACTAGCAACCCATTAAGCATATCTCTACAATCAAAAGATGTATTCCTCCCCTGTTCCGGTCATGGAATACGCAAAAAAAAAAAAAAAACTACCATGTTCAAGAGAATTCCACAATTTTGATAGGCTTTGAGGATGTTTAAACAGAAACTGTAATGACATAAATGATCTTCTCATCATTCTAGAATATAAGCTCAGTGCATCATTTTCTCAACCTTAAAGAAACATGTAACTAAACATCGTTTTCTGATGCAATCGCTTCATATTTTTTTCCACATTAATACATTGGAAACTTTGTGGTTGGCAAGGACGTGTGCTTGTCACCAAGTGACAGAGTGACAGAGCCACACAAAAAGTTCCATGACACGGATATTGACCATAATATGAACTTGAATGTATAAGTTTCATCATCCTAGATGTATTAATAAAATAAAATCAGTCATTCGTCACTACCTTTAAAGGGAGTGTTCTTTCTCTTCCTGATGGGTTAATCAAACCCTTCTTCTTCAATGAGTCCAGTGATACCTCTTCACCTTCTTGGAATCCTGTGGCTTCTATGTCTTTTAAGTTCACTGGAACGAACTTTGGCAAACCAGCATGCATGCCTTGTACATGCAAGGGAAAAAAATGAATTTATAAATGTGTAAAATATGTTACAGGAACATATTATACACAATAGAACTGATCACCCAATAACTCGTAACTTCTCTAGAAAGTCTACGTAAGAAAAACTACTTAAGCATGACAAGTCAGCACGAAGATATTGAATTCTGAAAGAATCAATCATTGGGTCTATGTTGTAGTTTTAAGGCAACAATACTGTTAACTGAACTTCACCAAAAACAGAGGTCCAGCATTACTTTTCTTAGTGGGTGGCAATTTATTAGCTCCACTCATTTATTAAAATGTCAAATTAACATTATTAGCAAATTATTCTCAGCTACCACATTTCATCTCCAGTTTTTTCTTTTTCATTTTTTCCTTTTTTTTTTTTTTAGTAAATGGGACCAAAGAAGGTATGAGTATTCATACCGGCTCTTAATTTGGATCAACATTACAATTCTAACCCAGGTAAGGGCATGCTTCCTGTGTACTATTAGTTTTACCACTACTCCATTTGGCATGTCCCAAAATGGTGGTCCATTTTGAAGAGTCAAGGTACTTATTTTTGTTCTCTCTATATTATCCTATTTAAGTGAGTGCAAATGCAACTAACAGAGTGCAACAAAGGGATAAAGCACAAACCGTACACCATGCTTGGAGCACCTCAAACAACTGGCCTCTTAAATTCATAAATTATCCTGCAAAATAGTTATGCTAAAAAACCACTATAAAAATGATGTAGTTAATTTTCTATAGTTTCAAAACAAGGATCAACAAGTTGCATTTGACTTCAGAATTGCTCCCAGCATACATCATTTTTGTTTGTGAAGCATTTTCCAACTTGTTTTCTCGTACATTTGCTTACAAATGTTAACATCCTTTTGTCTTTAATCAAGAGTATGTGGCGGAACCACAGAGAAAATAGAGATGGATCCCTGTTATTCCTGAAAATTGTAGAGCTTAATAGCCAAAAAGGAAAAAAGAAATTACAAAAACTCGTTCCTGTGAAACCCATATGGCTGGTACAGGCACGATAATCTCACACCACCTTATACTGGCTAAAAAGTCCTGGCTTTATCCTTTCGAGAATCATAGCAAATGATGGCATGGAAAATTTGTAAAATTGACAAAATAAATCACTGACAGTGTCTTCCCAAAAAAGGGCCTCATTGTTTCTTGTACGACTACACAAGGATTGTTTCCAAGAGAACAACATGCATATCTGTACAAAATGGAATCTACCCACTCAGACATTTCCACAAACAAGTGATGCGCATCTTATTTTGGAGAGATAAACAAACTAACCATCCCACATAAGCACTTCCAGTAAACATATAAAGCCGAACCTATTGACATTTTGCATCCACAATCACAACCCAATTTTCCATGCCATCATTTGCATCTACAGTCACAACCTATTAAAACAACCAACTAGTAAAACACAATCCATATGTTAACGTGAAGCGAGCAAGACACTAATGCAAAACGCCCATCAATTACCTCCAGCAATTCCTCGCAATTTTGGAAGTCGACGGTAAAGCGGCATCTGACCACCTTCGAATCCCTTTCGAACGCCAGGACCAGACCTAGATTTCTGGCCCCTCATCCCAAATCCACAACTCCCTCCTTGTCCTGCAGATATACCCCTACCCTTTCTCTTACCCTTCTTTCTGGACCCTGGTTGCGGCCCGAGATTGTCAAGCCGAAACCGAACATTAGGGAGTGGAAGAGCAGATGGTGACGGCGAAGCTCGGTTGAGAACAACCAGTGGACGACTACCCACTTGGCTCTTGAGCTGAATTGTGACCGATGGAAACGAACATTGTTTTGTCTTGAGATTTCTTACATTCCCCTGTAGAAAAGAGAGGTAGTACCACAGGTGAGCAACAAGTGGAATTGGGATTTGAATCGAAATGTACACAAGTTTTTATGTATTTATAAATATACATAAGGAACGGTGTGATGAGAGAAAAGTACCTTGAACAGAGAAGATGGGTGATGAAGGACGACAGAAGTTCTGGTTGGGGTGGTTGACGGGAGGGAGAGAAGGGAAGCCATGTTGAAGGGGGTACACTCCTCATTTCTCACTGTCCAAGCAATTTTTTCTAGCGGATAGGGATGGGGTCGTTTCCTGAGGCGACTGACGTCACGGACTCAATTGGGTGTTTGTAAAATTTATTATTAGTAATTTTTAATTTTTGTAGGATTGTTCTGCTCACACTTTTTTTATTTAAGAATTATATAATTTTTTATTTTTTTATTTTTTAAAATATTACCGTATTTTTTTATTTTTGTAATATTTTAATTCAAAAGCTTATTTTTCTTTAATTTTTAAACAGAAAAATAGTATTTTTACACTTACACCTTTTGATTTTTTTGTTTTCACACTTATACCTCATATTTTCTTTGTTTTTAATTTTTTTTAATTACAAAATTTTATTTAAAATTTTTTAATTAAAAAATAAAAAATTACTAAATACAAAAATAAGTAA
>JAOTRH010201485.1:0-11223 GCA_034768845.1 Heliamphora exappendiculata | reverse complement strand
TGATAAAAAAAATCAGTGTAGCAAAAAAATAAAATGAGCTTTTCGAATATGATAATGCCTTACGTACACATTATGAAAAATTAGTAATAAAATTAAAAAATCAATATCAGATTTCTTATTACTTACCTCAATTATTTCGTACAGTTTTTTAGCTATATAATTCAGATCTAGTAATACGAATTAAATAATTACATCCATGATTCTTGTAATAAATAATGCAACAAATGGCATTTAAATATCTGATCAATTGAATTGATGTTATGTTATATGTGGAATAGTTGGGAGCTCAGGCCATATCTATTGTGAGAAAACTCCTAGCATAGGGGGTCAATAAAAGAATTTCCAAATTTTGGGGAGCCATTCTATATACATTGAAAGAGCGCACATAAATTAGAGGGATTTTAAAAGACGGTTGAAGCCATGATTCTCCCCTTGGCTCACCCCAATCAAACCCGAACAAACAACATGTTGAATTGAATCGTAGCTTTGTCCCTGCTTCAATTGCTAGTTGCAAATTTTGAAATATTAGTGAAAGCAAATAACTCTTCTGGTAAATAGTTTCCTCATAATGATTTAACTTATGGTTTTCACTGAAATTGCTTCTATAACCATCCCGATCGGGCACAAGTAAACAATTGTATGTTTTGACTTTATGGTATTCTAGTTAAGCCTTAGCCAGAATGGTTTTCCTTTCGGTAAAGAAGTGTGTGCATTAAAAGCTCCCGAATATATGATCTCACTTAGAAAAATGTTTTTTCTTTTGGTGACAGCAAATAGAGGTTTCCATTCAACGGGCGTGAAGAGAATGGGGGGAGGACACGGCCATGCCCATGATGAACCGTACTACCTTCACGCAAAGCACATGTACAACTTGGACAGGATGACGCATCAGAAACTGAAGGTGACCCTAAGCACAATCACTGTCTTCAGCATTGGTACCGGAGTGCCCATCTTTGCTGTCATCTATTCTCAGAGGAAAACTAGTTCTGCTTAGCTCTGTCTTATCACTCCTCTGCATCAATAACCGACCACCATTTTGAAATTCCTTGTAACCGATCCAAGGTATGGACTTGATTCATTCAATGATTTTTATGCTTCCTGATGTTTTGCTTTTGCTTCCATGTTGTTTTGCGTTCTCTGCTCGAACTCGGGATTAGTTGTCTAATACTGCATTTGTAATAATAATCTCCGGTTTTAATCAAGTTTACCAGTTTCTGGTAGTGGACCTGCTATGAGCAGCCAGTCATAGTTGTCATTTATTTTCTGAGATTTGATTCATTTTTGCAGATGATTTGTTTTTGAGCATTTGACCCTCATTTTATTGATTAGTCTTGTAGAGTAGCGTGCTTAATTTTTGGATGAGTTATTTGTAGGGCCGGGCCAACTTCTAGTTGGGCCAATTGTGGCCCCATGCTAGGTTCATTTCTACGAATCATTCATATTAGAGCTCGCTGAGAAAATCGTTTAAGCAAAAAATTAAATTAATCAAACATTGATAGTTACATGATCATGCCACATTGATTTACAAAAACAGTCTATTTATTTTCAAAATTATTGCTTGTGGTTTGTTTGTTTAGAGTATGCAACATTTTTTTTTGCATTTTACATTTTTTTCATGAATAGTAGGTAGACAACATTTTACATTTTTTTGAAAACAAATGTTGAACAATATTTGATTAATTTTATTTTTTACATGAATGATCTATATGCTATGAGCACTAAAGTGAACGGTTTGAATTATAAAAATAGGACCAAGATGGGTCCCATGCAACAAAATTGCACGGTGCAATTCGGCTCATTTAGCTCTAGTTGGTCTTAGAAATTAAGCTTAAACTCACCTTTATATGAATGATTTATATACTACAAGTACTAAAGTGAACGGTTTGGATTATTAAAATGGGACCAAGATAGGGTCCCATGCAACAAAATTACACGCTACAATCCGACTCATTTAGCTCAAGTTGGATTTAGAAATTAAGCTTAAACTCGGCTCATTTAGTAAACAAGTTGATCCCAATTTTTTTTTTTTTTTTAAATTCTTTTAGCACTTTTGTCATTTTACTCTTTAAAGATTCTTAAAAGTTCAATTAGCCTGTCACAAAATTAATTAGAACAAATTCCTCCTTTATTTTTATTCCGATATTGCAATGTTCTCCCAAACTAACTTTTATTAGCATTTCCATTAATCTTTTTGCGCATGCCAATTACATGATATTTTTAGGGGCAAAATAGTAAAATCAGCACACCTTTTCTCTTAGTACCAAAATTTAGGTATATGTAAGTCACTCCTACGTTTCCTATATATATATTTTTTCCTTTCCCTTTGTTTTAAAGTTCTGGCTAATATATTACAGTAAAAAGAAGAACAAAATTAAAGAGTTGCGTACACCATTATTAGTTAAGAGTTTTTAAAGAAATTACTGGCTTCTGTGGCCTACTACAGAAAAATTATTAATATTTACACGTTTTAAAAACATATATATAGTAGGACATGTGCAATATTGGAGTGATTGTTTGAATTTTGATGCCAAAAAATAAGAAAAAAATTATGATGTTAATCTTACCATATTGCCCCTATAATAGTATAATGTGATTGGCACGTGCGAAATAATTAACAAAAATGTGAATAGAAGTTAGTTTTGGGACAACATTATTACATCCGAATAAAAGTCAAGAGGAATTTTTTCCAATTAATCTTTTAAAAAGCGCCTTTTATTTAAAGAAAATTAAATATTATTAAACAACTGCATTCATTCTATCTTCTCTGGATTGGAACAGCTATGAGAAAGAATCAAGTATTTTTAGTTGAACTCACGAAGCTTCGTAGGGAAAACTTTTGCTTAGCTCCTATAAAGACAAGGACACAGTTAGTGTTTTTCGGTTAGGATTGGCCGGGAAACACTTCAACGCCCAAGTTAAAACTCTCTGTCAAACGTGTTTCTAAGCAATAATTAGAATTAGTATCGTACATTTTTTTCCTAGGTGCTTACCCTTTTATAGAGATCTCTCATGAGGTTGTTCATATCGATATCTCTTCTCTTGTCTCCCTTCATATCAGAGGTTCCTCCTTATCTTACCTGGCCAATCTTGGTTTTTTGGGACTTTATCCCGCCTTTCCCGAGCTATTATCTTGGGGGTGGGATTTCTTTGGGCGATAATCTCGCCAACGATTTTTGTTAGTCCGCTGCTTTATATGGGCCTGAATTGTGTTGGGCTGCCCTTCGAGTGGCCCAAAGTATCATGTGCTGCCCATTTTGGATGGCCCAAACTGAGTGGGCCATCACTGGGTTGCAACCCAATGTTTTAACCGGATGTGTTGTTTGCCTCCATTAGTGTATTTCATAATCTTAACAATCTATGTAGGAAAAATAATATATAATTATTTCTTATTCGTAAAACTATGTACACTAGTAACATCTTTTGAAATAAATATTAAGTGCCCTTAAATGGGGAACTTACTCAAATCAAATTCAATTGAAGAAAATCAAAAGAAATGAAATTATTAAGTATACATGAGATAATCAATTTCTTTGATTGAAAATATAAAAAAAATAACAATCTGAAAAAAGAAAATAAAAATAAACCAATAAGTACCCCAATGGTTCGGTTAGTTATGCCTCTGTATCTAAAAAAAATTTATTAGGTAATGAAAATTTTTGGAGTATCACGCGCTATTGTTTACGTGCTATTTTTTATTTTTTATCTTCTTTAGTTGAAATTGTAAAAACATTCTTGTATTTTATTATTTATCACTTGCTTTTTTTAAATGCTCAAATACAAAATTTATAAAATACAAGAATATTTGTGTTAGGTATACTTAGAAAAGGTGGAAAATGAATGGTATTACAAAAGAAGATTACTACAAGAATCACTTCCAAAAGTAATTTTGACAGGTTATTAGATAAACAATATAGTGGTGGTGTTTGACATCGTTGAAACTAATAGTTTATAGATTATAGTCTGAAACAGGAGTTGTGACTGTTTGGTAAAAATTGTAGTTTCTAACTAAAATAAAAGAAAAAGTAATTGTATTTTGTAGTAAAATTATGAATGCTTGAAAAAAATTATAACTTATAACTAAAATTAGTAACAAAAAGTTAAAAACTGTAGCAAGAAGTATCGTCAAACACCCCCAATATATATTTGTGGGTTCGGCATGTCTTCGGTCCCTCAAAAGTGATTTTGAGGATCCACGATTGACCTAATTCAATAGTTTGAACCATTTATATTATATGATGATTTGTCAAAAAAATTATTTGAATTAAAAATTAAGTTGATTGAATATTAAAAGTAACATAATTTAACTACATTAATGTATAATTAATTTTTAAGTAGTAATGATTTGATAATAGCCATTACATGGTAAAATAGCATGTTAGAAAGTTAAAATTATCATTTATATAATAATTAATTACATGTAATTACTACTATGTATGATTCATATTTTAAAAAACCATGTAATAATTATTCATTAATAATTACTATTGTTTATGAGTCGTATCTTATCTGGAATGTAATAAACAAAACAAAAAAAAGAAGTGATAGGGCGAGGACTATAGGAAGGTGGTTTTTTAATTTTAAATGGAATAATATTAATAAGAATGAGAAATAATTTATATAATATAAGAGGAATAATAGTTGTCGAGTAATTAGAATTAAAAAGAGGAAATAAAAATAAATAATGAGCAATGAGTATAACATTTTTATTATTTAGTATTAATATAATTTATAAATAAAGTTCTCTCTCTCTCTCTCTCTAAAGCAGTGACTTCTAGCATAGTTATAAATAGGGTAAATTACACTGACCTCCCCTGAAGTTTTTGACAAAAACAAAAACTCCCCATATGATTTCAAAAATTAACTAATACCCCATCAGATTTGATTTTAACATCAAATATACCCACCGGTTAAAATTTTAACGAAAATCGTTTCAAATTCACCCCCTAAACCACCTCAGCCCAAAACCACCCCCAAACCCCTCCTCCCACCCAAACCCAAACCCAAACCCACTCTCACTCTCTCTCTGCCGTCTCTCTCTCTCTCAACCACCCTCCCAACCTCCCCAAATGACCGGCGCCACCACTGACCGCCCACACCCGCCGCCGACCACCCCACACACCGCCGGCAGAAAAGGGAGAAAGAGAGAGACGGCAGAGGGAGGGAGAGAGAAAGAGGGCGATTGGCGGTAGACTGTGAGGGAGAGACGGCGGTGGGTTTGGGGCAATCAACGGCGGTGAGGGAGGCTTGGCGCTAGCGGTGTGGGAATCTGTTTTATATATATATATATATATATATATAAAACAGAGAGAGTGGAATATAACAGAGAGAGAGAGAGATGGCCGTTGTCTCTCCCTCACAGCCAGCTCTGCCGACCGACCGCCGACCGCCGACCGCCCCAAATCCATCGCCGTCTCTCCCTCACCGTCGACCGCCCCAAACCCACCGCCATCTCTCTCTCTCTTCTTTCTACTGTCTTTTTCTCTCTCTCTTTTCTACCGGCGGTGTGTGGGGTGATCGGGGGCGGGTCTGGGCGTTCGGTGGTAGCGCCAGTTATTTGGGGAGGTTGAAAGAGTGGTTGAGAGAGAGAGACGGCAGAGAGAGAGTTAAAGTGGGTTTGGGTTTGGGTAGTGGTTTGGGGGGGTGTGTGGTTTTCAGGGATGGTTTTGGACTGAATTTGGAACGATTTTCGTTAAAATTTTAACGGATTGGTGTATTTGATATTAAAATCAAACCTGATGGGATGTTAGTGTAATTTTTGAAACCACATTTGGAGTTTTTATTTTTGTCAGAAATTTTAGGAGGGTCAGTGTAATTTACCATTTTGTTTATTTTTTTGTTTTTTTAATTTTGTATAATTTTTCATTTAGTAATTTTTTTCCAATATTAGCTCAAATGGGCATAATTTTTAAACCTCTCTCGTCTTGAGTAATTAGAATTTTTTAAAATTTTAAAAAATTGATCAAAAATAAAATAAATCAAATTGATCAAAAGAATTAATGGTCTTTAAGTGGTGTTTTTCTAATTAACTTTTTTGAACTTTAATTTCAAACGATATAGTTTTTAGATTGCTATGAGAAATCAATAAGGTAACAAAAAATTAACCAAAACATTACAAAAAAGTTAAAAACAAAAAAAGAAATGAGAAAAGGAGGTTTGAAAAAATCATTCTTTCATCTTTTCTAATTGTGAATTTTTTAAGAGTGTTTAGATAATGAATCCATCAAGGTGGAAAAATTTTCTACAAAAATAATAAACCAAATTGGAGGCAACCAAGTCAAATCTTGCCAACTAGTAAAGGGTGCTTGTAGTTTTGAGTTCCGTGGCTTGTATTATAAATAGTAATCACAAGGAAAAAAGCGGGGAGCATTTTTTGTCAAATAATGATGATGGGAGTATATGGTCCCTAGTCTTGTTTTTTTAGAAAGCGTTGTAAGGAGGACAAGCGATCGTTAAAAAGGCTATATCGCCGGGTCCAGTTGGTTAGTCAATAACCTAAGCTAATCACTGTTCAAATAAGAATGTAAATGCAGTTACTTGCCTGATACTTACGTTGGAAGAGCAAAAGGGCCGGAGCTAAGGTGTAGGAGGTTTTTTTTTTATTTTTTTAAATGGTCTATAAGATGTAGGGTGCATGTATATTATGGCAAATTTAAAACGATGAGAGATGCAACCATACACAGAAAATACAATTTACGTGCTTCACTAAAAATTAGACTCGTTATTTCCAAAGTATTACAGCGATTTTACTATGAGAGAAGACAATACAATATAATGATTCGAAAAACTAACAAAATCAATAAATATAAATAGTTATAAAATGGGTCAAAAGCCAAAAAGCGAGTGAAAAAAAGCTCCAACCATTTTAATACTTAGCGTTTAACATCCCATTTTAAAAATTTTCAACTTGGGCCCAATAGCTCTAGTCTCTGGTCTATGAACCAAGTCTCACAAAAAAAAATTTTATATTAAAACATAACTCATCTCACACTTAGTTAAGTCATGGGTTGGATCCCTTCAAACTAACCAAACTCAACACATCTAACAATGTATATTTACCGATTAAAAATAGGTAAATAAATAGTACGTCTGTTTTAAATTTTCTTCTTTTTTTTTTTTTTATAAATCCCTTGTCAAAACGGCTAATTAATATTCTGACGAAAGTGTGAGATTGCAAGTTGCACTGGGGTGAGCCCATTTCTGACTTTCTAGCTTGAATACGGCAAGATGACGGTTCTAAAATTACGACCATTGACAAAACATGAAAAATAGAAAGGCATCGCGTGGAGTATAGTATAGGTAACTCGCTAGATAGGTAGGGAAATGGGAAAGGAATGGAATGGACTGGACTGGATTTTTTTAGTGTTTGTTTGATTGTTTAGAAATAAATTGACGAATATAAAATATCACTAGATATAAGGGTAGATATGAAATTCAATAGATATAAATTTGAATATATAATTCTTAATTATATGCATATACTATGTTTGTTTTTTTTAAATAAATGGATATTAATATAAATAAATAATCCTTACTACAGATAATTTTTATCTAAAGAAATGTTTTTTAGTGTGTCAATTTAGGTGAAGTTCTATAATGTACCTCTTGAATTTTAAACTAATATTGACTTAAATTATGTGGCAAGTATTATTAGAAAACTTTTGTACCTTGATGATTATACGAAATTCAAAACACGACTTACTTTTGCTAGAGTGTGTGTTGAAATTCAAGTAAATAAGAATATCTCAACTTATTTCATACTAACTTTGGATTGTGGGTCTTCTTATGAAATTATAGTAAAAGTGCATTGGAAACTCCGAAAGTGTAATAAGTGTATGATTTTCGGTCACTCTAATAATTCTTGCCCTAACAAGTCTAAGGTCATGAGTTATACTTCCTTATCCAAACAAAAATGAAAAGTGAAAGAAGACAATGATAAGCTCAAGTCAAGAACCTAGTGAATAGGGAAAAAAATTAATGTAAGAAGGTGATAGATGGAAAGGGTGACGATAATGTGTGCTCTCCAAACGTAAATATGTCGGGGTGTGTTAGTGGGAAAGATATTGACAATTTCTTAGTGAATGTGGTTGCTAATCATTACAATGCGGATCCTGAGAAGTTGATAGAGTATCAAGTAAATTCCTCTTACAAAAAGAGGATAAGTTTGTCACCTCTTTTAAAAGTTTCTCTGAACCTACCGTTCGTCGATCCATGCATTTAAAAATGTTTTCAAAGCCCCTTTCAAATGGGAACTAATTTATTGACCCTGGGATGACGTCGATTTCAAATGACGAGAATAAAAAAAAGCTACTAGTGAGAATTGAGAATCTTAAACTTGCTAGAAAAAAATTAGTACTTTTAAACAAGCTCAATAAATCGTACTTAAGTAAGAAGAAGTAAATTGATTTTTCTAACTCTCGGTCTATAATAGTTTCTTAGATTGTTATGATTTTATTTTTTGGTAATTTGCTATAATATCATTTTGTTGGCCTTTGAGGGTGTATATCGAACTCATTTGTATATTTTTATTTTGATTAATATATATTTAATTAACTAAAAAAAATTTACCAATATAATTTTCATTTTGACTTTTTGCTTCACTTTTTTGTTTATATGTATGCTTATTTATATAATAAGATAAAATAATTAATGTGACATTTTATATAGGTATTACAAATTTAACTCTTAAAATAAGATAATCTCGACTTTCTTTTTTGTTCATTTTTATCTTTCATGTTCTTTTATGTAAAAAAATAAAAAAAATATTTATTGATATTATTTTTTCTTTTACTAATTCAACAAAAAATAATTTAATTTTTATTTTTATTATTTTTTTTGGCTTCATAAATTATCAAACTAACAAAACAAGGGTGGCCGGTCTATCTATTAAACAGATTAGGCAATCGAGTAAAATCCCCCCAAGTGAGGGCTCCAAAATTTATAAAATATTTTATGATATATACTATTATATGCGAGCTTCAAAATAATCATATTAATAAAAATTAATAATATATATTATTTATTAGGTCTACTAATAAAATCGGCTATGTATGGACTCTACAACTAAAATAGACTAGGTCTCATTTGGTAAAATTTTAAAAAGAAAAAACTTATATACAAAACACACTCTTAATAAATATATAATTTGGCATTTAACCATAATAGATATATCAAGAATTTTTTTAAATTAATTATTTCTTATACATAGTAGATTATGTTATTTCTTCAATTAAGAAGAGGCTCGAATAATTTCAAATGTATAAAAATATTTTTAAATTTAATTTAATCTTAAAAAGTTAAAAGTGATAGATGATGTTAATTTGAACAAATTGCCTTTAATTTTATAAGTTTTTTAAAACACAACACTTTTAGTGATATTAATTTTTTAGAATTATTTTCAAAATTAAAGTTTTAACAAGATTGTTGTACCATTAGAAAAAAAATAAGAAGATTCCTAGTCTTATACTAAATTATTTTAAATGATTAGATTTTTTTGAAATTGATGTCTGTCTTATAATAATATGAACAATCTCATTTTAACAGTAGCTTCTCCATAAAGAAGAAGTAAATTATTAACTGATGTGTTAATTTTAGTTTTTCTAAATTAAAATTAACAAAATATTATTTTGGATAAACCACATCACAAGAAAGAATAAGTATATTATTAATGTTATCCATTCACAAATATGTTCAAAAAACTTGATTATGAAAATATAATCAATAATTTTGCAACTTAAATAACATGGTTGATAAAACACACTTCGGACATCTTGATATGACAAAAGTGTGTTTTAACCCTTAGTCTGTGCTTTCACATCTTGACGTATCCGAGGACCCACCGACCTCGGGGGCACATTAACCCAAGCAGAGGTTTCTCGGCTCAAAGTTCAAACGCCCGACTTCGAACACGAAGTGCTCGGAACCTTGAAAGAAAATGTTCGGCATGTATGTATGAGCATTAACGAATTGCGCAAACTTTGGAACTGAGCTTGAGGTTTAGTGGTCGGGTTGATACGCGTATCCGAAAGGTGATATACGGTGATGATCAGTAATAAATAGGTCAGCTCAGGGGTAAAATTACCATTTAGGGATGGCTTGACCCTAGCCCCGACTAGACTTAGATGCCGATGGACATCTTGACATGACAAAAGGCAATTGTAGAGATATCTTGCAGAGATATTCAATTATGGCACTAATAAGTCACCATCAAAGCATTAATTGTTATGCATTGGTCAAAAGGAAGAGGTACAACCCGACCTGTTCGGGTCGGGTCGGACTCCATAAACGGGTCAAATACTTCTCTTCCTATAAATAGCCATCAAATGGGAAGATTCAGGTATGCACTCTTTTATCTAGCCAAAACTCTGTTGAAATCTACTCTCAAGCTCTCCCTTCTCACTAGAATCCCTTACCTGACTTGATCGTCAGAGGGTCCATTGGTATAAAGCCACCGGCGGGCATCTCACCCATTTCTTGTGCAGGCACTCACGTGGCATTCTCCCATAGCGTCACAGCCAGCTTGGACGGGACTAGTAGATTCCTATCCTGATCCTCTATAATTTGGCGTCATCTGTAGGAATTTCCCAGAACATCTCCATGGCTAGTAGGGGGCATCGCGTGGAAGAAGAGTCGAGGGATCCACTAGTACTATGAGCAGGAGCATCTCATGCGACTCACCGTGGAAGATGACACCCTGTGGCTTCTGAAGTTCATATTGGTGGAGAAAGGCTCAACTAAGGAAGAGGACGGACCCAGGTTGGGGATTCCAATGACACAACACCCTCGACCGGCGTCTTCCCCGCACGTTTCACCATGCAGCAAGTCCTGGAAGGGTATCAGGACCACGTAAACAAAAATGACGAGCAGCTGGATAAACTCCAACAAGAGCTCAACGAGATGAAGGCTCAAATGAACCAGCGCTCGCCATGAGCTCGAACTGAACGAGAGGAGGCCAACCGTGAAAGGTCCGACTGTAATCGGGGCAGAGACGTTGCTCGGCGTCAGGCTAGTCGTGGCTCGAGGAAGGACACTCTACTTGATCGATGTATTCAAGACCCCGAGAAGAGCCGCGTCTCAGGCTCCAAGAGGAACAGGCCGGGGCAGACGCAGACCTCTAGCAGCATCCATGAGCCAGCCGAGTGCAGCCATTGGCAGAAACGACAGGCCGGTCAAGACCTCGGGCGTGCGGAGGAGAAAGAAGAGCTAAAGCAATGGTTGAACCTCCAA
>JAOTRH010201464.1:0-11223 GCA_034768845.1 Heliamphora exappendiculata | reverse complement strand
CCCCCCCCCCCCCCCTCCCTCTTGGGTTGCCTAATTCTAACAGGAAGACATGGCCAGATCACCTCCCAGTAGCGTTATGGGCATACCGAACAGCCCGACGACCCTCTATCTCAGCCTCGCCTTACTCATTGGTCTACGGGTCCGAAGCGGTACTGCCAGCAGAGTTGGCAGTACCCTTTGCCAGGATGGCCCTAGTTATAGGCAGAAACTCGCATCATCGGTTGGTAGACTGGGAAGCGACTGAAGAAAGAAGAAATAGGGCGAGGGACAGACTAGAAAGGACCCAGCAAGCGAGGGCAAAAGCATACAATAAGAAGGTACTGAAGCGGGAATTCAAGGAGGGAGATTTGGTCTGAAAGTTAGTAGATCCCATCATGAGGGGGTTACCGCTGCCGAAATTCAGCCCCAAATGGAAGGGACCTTACAAAGTTGTGTAAAACAACCCTAGCGGATACTATAAGTTAGTTAGAGTCAATGATGGCTTCAAAATTTGATCTATTAATGTCAAATACATCAAGAAATATTATGCATGAAACAATAATAAACTCGTATGTTTTTTTAACTTGAGATACTGTTTGTTGAAATTTACAAACGAAAAAAAGAGGAGATAAGTATGGGGTCTATAGTAGATCTTTCATTAAATTGTCTCATATATCGACGTCCATAGGAAGACAAGACTCATGCCGAGCTACCTCTGCGGAGTCGGCTTCCAATTTCTCCTGTGCGTGGGTAAGCTCTACCCTTGCCTCCCTCAAAACCACCTCCAAATCCGCGATACGCTACTCCGACAAAGTTAAAGAATACTCTCCCTCACGAACTCGGGCGAGCGACTCCCTATGTGTCAGAAGGGTACGAGCAGAGTTCAGCCTGGAGCGCAACCAAGAAAGATCTAGCCTCACCTCTTCTAAGTCATCTATACCCGCCAGAGCGTTGTCCAAGGTGGCCAGGTCTACTTCATGGATAACAAAATCTGATAGCTGACGAACCAAGGAACTCATCGCATGAAGAGTAAGGCCAGGCATGATAGGACCATGGAGTCGGAAGTTTGTGAAGGTCTCGGGATGACGGGCATGGATGGGCTCTAGAGTAACCATGTCCTGTGAAGACACTTTGTGTCCGAGAAACTCACAAGTGTCCCCAACAGGTGCTCCCATACCGGCCGAGGGATCTGGAGGAGACGGTAGCTGAACAGCCGCTACAGGTATGATGGGCCCACGAGAATCAATGGCCACGATACCTCCATCTCCTGCCTCTAGATCGGCTTCCTCTGAACAAATAGGCCAACTGAAGAATACAATAATAAAGGAATTTCAACCAAGACAATGAAACATGAACAAATAGATCAACTTAAGAATACAATAATAAAGGAATTTCAACTAACATTTTAGTTAAAAGCTGAATTATTTTTTATGCATTAATTAAAAGTGCCCATGTTTAAGTTACAAAATCACTTAATTAAATTAAGATAGGTTAATTCAATTGTAGTCTTATTTTAGATCTCAATCATAAGACTAATTTAGAACTTATTTATTGTACATGGAGAGAAAATTAAAAATAAGGTGGTAAATGAAGCTATTTGAGAACATTCGTTTTCTACTTTTTTATTTGTTTGATTATCAGCAATACTGAGCTCTTTCTTTCTTTTGTCGGTTTATTTGGTTTGTGAGAATTGATATTCTGTTCTTCAATCATCATCTCCTTCTGTTTCTAGGACTTTTTCTACTTTTACCAGTTGCGTATCTGTTAGTAATGCATTTCTGTTTGTTTCAATGGAATTGTTAGGCTCCTGTATTGATTCACAAAAATGTTTACATTTGTTAGTGGTAGCAATATACTTTTTTGTTATAATTTGAGTTTGATGTTCTACCTGATCGTGTAGGTAGTTTGCATCTCAATTATTACCTCCTTTATATGTTGAACTGTGAAATTTATTTTTTCTTT
Source organism: Heliamphora exappendiculata (assembly GCA_034768845.1). Taxonomy (NCBI): domain Eukaryota; kingdom Viridiplantae; phylum Streptophyta; class Magnoliopsida; order Ericales; family Sarraceniaceae; genus Heliamphora; species Heliamphora exappendiculata. The sequence goes on along the minus strand of JAOTRH010201464.1, from coordinate 9,282 downwards.
CTAAAGTTGTTATTCATTTATTTTTATTTGGAATGCACATATCTTCCCAATAATGTTCGTTATATTTTTTATAATTAGCTCATCATACGAACATAACTCATCAATAGGATTCTAATTCTGTTTATTAATTTCACTTTTGAAACTCATGGCTACATCAAATTACTCCAATTTTATATGCCAATCTTTAAGAATTAGAAAATCCAGAAAACATCCAAAATCAAAATAACCTAGAAATGTAAATCAAAAGAAAACAATGATAGAAGTAGTCCGTGATTGTATTGGCTGTTGCTGTGAGATGAATGTTGTGTGCGCATATATGTATATATAGATTTACGGAGTCGCAAAGTCAAATAAAAAGAGGAGAGTGTCCCATTCTTTCCTCTTCTCTTATTCCATTAATCATCGATTTTTTATTTATCATTTTGCATCAATACAAAATAAGAAGATGTTCCTTTTTAAATCAGAGCTTTATTAGAGAATTGGAGTATCATTTTGCTGCAATGCAAAATAAGAAGATGTTCCTTTTTGAAGCAGAGCTTTAATAGAGAATTGGAATAAGAGAAGATTGAGAGGGGCATTTTGTGTGTGTTTAAAAAGAGAGGGAGATGCATCTGAGTTACTGCCCAAACAATAAATAGGTAGATATGTGACTCTTAACCATTATAATATTTTTTCACATTCCAAATAATAATTAAAAAATATGCTTTAAGAACACTTGCCAACTCTCTTTATTTATTTTTTTGGGGGGGGGGGTGGGGGTGGTGGTTTAAATTATGGCAGAAATGCAAAGAATGGCCTTTTCTTTTCTTGTACCAAACAAGTACAAAAATGCTTTAAGAACACATTCGTTTTTGGCCACTCTCTTATTTTGTTCTACACTAATTTCCTAATAAATCATATAAAAATGAAAAGAATTGCTTTCTCTTATTTTACCTAACAATTAAAAGAAAATGCTTTAAGAACGCATTAATATTTGCTAACTCTTATTTTATTCTATACTCTGTAATGACTAATCTAAGTCTTTTCATAGACTTCAGAAAACAACAATAATAAAATAAAATAAAATAAAAACCATATTTATATTGCTCTGTTTTATATTTTTACACCATCATATATAAATATTTCATCAAATTGTTCACATTGTACTACAAATTTCTAACTAAGAAAATTAAACCAAGCCCTTGCATGGCACTGGTTAGAAAACTAGTTCAAAAGTAAATCAAATAATGGTGTTGTATTTTCGGACTTAAATCACAAGCTTTAACCTCTATCAGCATGTGCCATGTGTTTAAGTCAATCACAAACACCTTCAACATTTGGCCAAAAAAAAGGTGAATCAATAGCTAAGTCAAATATTTCAATATTGATACAAAAGCGGGGCAAAGTAGTTATTTGTTATATTTATTAGCAATTGAAAGTGGAATTTCGAATACATCTTTTTTTTTTAATACATCCACACCAAGAATTTGAAATTTTCATCTTTTCTATTCAATCCTCCATACCCATCCTTAACCTCTCACCTTCACCCTCATCTCATCCCTTCCCTCTTTCTCTTCCTCTGCATTTATCGCCAAAGAGGGGATGCCAATTATGGATGGAGTAGAGGGGAAGGGCTTTAAAGGGAAGCGAAGAGTGCCAAGATGGGAAGGAGCTAAGGCCACTTTTGGAGTTTTAGACTGAATTAACATGGATTAGATGTCCCAAGACTAGTAGTCCTGGGCAGTGGCCACTCCAAGAATTTATGTTGATGGGGTCATTAGATTGATCGTCTGTTATTCTCATTATATAAACTAAATTAAATGCCTCAATTAACAAGAAGCCGAATCTTGTAGTGTTGTTGATTTTATTTTAAAAAATTTGTCCATATTATCTGAAGCCAACAAAGTAATAATAATAAAAGAAATTCGGCTGATTTCTACAGCAATATAAAAAGTCCTAAATTTCTACTGCAATTTGACAGATATTCTCACACAATTCATCAAGAAATGCAAAAAATTCTACAGAGATTTCTACAATCATAGATTTGAGATTTCTACATTTAAAAATTTCTACAGACTACAATCACACATTTAAAGATTTCTACAATAAAAAAATTCTCCACAGATTTCTACAATAACAGATTTGAGATTTCTACAATCAAAATTTTCCACAGACTACAATCACAGATTTATAGATTTCTACAATCAAAAATTCTACACAGCATTAAACAATCACAGATTTAAAAATTTTCCCCAGATTAAAAATCTTAAAACCCTAGATCCCACAAGTTTGAAAATCGAAATCATACCTTCCTCCCAGTTCGTTGTCGTGATTGAAGCGGAGAAGCCGAGAGAGAGAGAGAGAGAGAGAGAGAGAGAGAGAGAGAGGGAGGGAGAGAGAGAGAGAGAAGGTCCGGAGAAGGCAGTAACAGTAAGGCACCACGCACGGACCGTCACGGTCCGAGACAGACTCGAGAGGCGGAGCCGACTGCCAAGAGAGAGAGAGAAGATCCTTATGTCCGATTCTTTAGAAGGAGAAGGTGTGGAAGTGAGACTCTGACTCTCTGCTCTGAAAGGCGAAGCGGAGTGCTGAGTTTGGACTCTTCACTCTTCACCACTCTTCACTCTTCTTCCCTTCTTCCGACTTCTTTCTACCGTCACAGATTGGAATTGGCGAATTGCATTTGCTTCGTGTGAGGGGTTTAGGGATTGGTTGGGTGTGGTCGTGTGAGGGGTTGGGTGGGTGCAACCACATTTTTTTTCTAATCTATTCCTTTCCATTTATATAAAGAGCCGGTTGCGTTTCGTCCCTGTCCAAATAATTTTTCTACCCTTTAGTTTTGATTTTAAAAAATTATTGGGCGCAACCCTTTTGATCTGGCCACATATGTCCGTGGGTCCAGATTTGGCTATATCACCATTTACCAGGGATTTGCTGTGACCCCAGTCACAGCAGGAGTGTTATAATGGTATTTTGAATTTTAATTTAAATTTTATAATTTAATTAAAATTATTTATTATTTTATATTTAATAAATAATTAAATTGTATACAAAATCAAATTAATAAGAAGTCGTTATTCATATGATTTAAACATGTTTGTTTTTAAATAAACTAACCAATTTATAAAATTTTAAGAATAAAATGTAAGTTAAATGTGGACTGATCATATAAATAACGATGTCCAATTGAGCTAATTTTTTACATAAATTAATTATTCATCAAATATAAAATAATAAAAAATTTTAATCAAATTATAAATTTTAAATAAAAATCTAAAATACACTCCCTGCTGTGCTTTTTTGGGGCCGCCCACTTCCTACGCCCCATAATTACTCTTTAATTTTTGCTTGCTGATTTGCTGATAAGAATGAAAAATTTTATATTATTCACTACACTAACAGGGAATAATAACTTAATATATAATGGTAATAGATATATCTCATATCTATTAATTGTATTTTTTATTTTATAAAATTTGTTAAAAAAATCATTAATATAAAATTTTAAATTGATCAAATATTAATAATTAATTATTTAAATATACCTATTTTAAATAAAATATATGATCTATTCTTAAAATTACATAAACACTAAATAAATCTTATCAAATACCATATGTATAGATATCTAATCAATAAAATTTTTAACGTGAATGATTTTTTTAATATGCATTTCAAGATAAATAGTTCGAATTATCAAAAAGAATTCATATGAGCTCATAATAATTAATCTTTATGATAAAAATATGTTTGCTATCTTGCAAATTAAAAAGTAGGTCCTAACCAGTGGAGTCCAATGGTGCTTTTATTATTCTCCAGAATGTATAACAAGTTAAACTTAATATATAATTGTTATAAATACATCTCATATTTATTTTTATAATCATATTATTCATTTTATATAACTCGTTTAAAATATTATTCATTCAAAAATTTAAATTAATTGAATATCAATAATTAATTGCTTAAATATATTTATGTTAAACAAAATTAATAGTCTATTCTTAAAATGACACGTACCGTTAAAATAAAATGTTATGAGACATTATATTTACAGATATCAAATCAATCAATGTTTTTATTAAGATTATTTTTCTTCATCTATTCTACGAAATAAACCGTTCGAATTATCAAGAACCTGAATATAATCAATTGAATCATAAAGAAGAAAATTCTTTGAAAAAAAAAAGCATAGAAAAAACTTCAAAACCAACTCTTATTAACTAAAGGGAGTACGCTACCTAAAAGCAATGGCCACAAAAATTTTATAAAATATTATTATAATAATATTAATTCTTATCTTAAAATTATATAAATTAGTTCTATTTTATCTTTAAAACCTAAATATTTACCCCATATAATTTTTTAAAAATATTTACTTTTTTAATAACAATAATTATAAAACACCGAATGAATGACCAAAATATATTTTTCTTACTACTTGCAACGATATGGTGCACTCTTAATTTTAATAATTAATAGTTTAGAATTATCAAATTTTCAAATAATTTTTATATTCAATCTAAGATTTCTTTCTGTTCTGCCATGTTTGTTTGACGGGAGACCATTTTTTGTATTTTTGTTAAATGTTTTGGCACTTATTTATTTTGGGAAATTTTGGTTTCTCCCTTATCTTTGATTGTTCATACCGATAATTCTACGATCAATTATATAAAAAAATAAAAAAAATCTTGAACTGTTGGCTTAATATGTACTAAACAATTTAATTTCACTCAATTAATAGCATGACGTTAAAGTTGTAGAAAAAAAAACTAGGTGACAAGGTGGGTGATTACGTCTATTTTTTGCCACGTAAGCTAATTACATCTATTTTTTTTAAGTGTTTGATGCTAGGGTATTAATTGATTGAAATCGAATTGTTTAGATGTCCAATTGATAAAACTAAAAATTCAAGTATTTAGAAGACATTGAGCCAATAACTCAAGGGCATTATTGTATTTTTATTTTTCTAATTATGTTTTTGGAACTTATTCAGGTTTCCCAACTCACAAGAGGTTCACATAAGATGGTTGTTCTTCAAAGAATGTTAGATCAACATGACATTTGTGAGGTCTGTTACTTATCCTTGATCTAGAATCCAACAACAGCTAAATTACTTTTAGACTTTTAGTGAGGTGATGCACTCTTGGAAAATAGCTTCGAGGATATTTTCGATTGTGAGAACAAAAATTGAGATGAACAACAAAATGATTTTAGGAAAAGTAGGGATGTGCGTGGTTGGGGCGGTGCGAATTGAGTGAAAATTTATTAATTAAATCATTTATGGTGATATAAAAAATCTTAATCCAATGCCAAATCATTCGCTTTATAAAATCGACGGATTAATTATTTTTTTGGACGGTTTTGCAATGGCGGATTGACGATTTAAAAATTAAATAAATATTTTATTAAAATATCAATTAAACCGATATCAAAATAGAAACTACATCAGTTTAAAATAAATATTCACGTAAAGATTCAAAAAAATATTTCAATAATACATTTGAGTACTAACAAAAATAAACAATCTACATTCATGATATAAAATAATAAACACTAAATAAAAAATAAAAAAATAAACATAGGTCAGTTGCTTACGAAGCCACTGATTGACTCACTGTTATAAAAAATTATAAATCAAAAATATATCGGGATTAAAAAAAATTTAAAATATATTTTGGTATATATATTGAGATTTATAATTTTTAAATTTTAATTAATGCTTTACGGATTAATGATTAGATTAGAAGTTATGAATTATAAATTAATAATAAAATAAAAAATAATTAAGTAATAAATATTATATGATGCCAAGTCGATTGAATAGTGGATGAAAGTGATTGAAACTGTTACCATATGCCACCATCAACCGCCGCTCTGTATGATATGTTTCTCAATCGCTCAATTTATCTTATTATTTGCTTTTAATTTGATTGGGTTGGTGATGCACGGCGAATGCACGGCGGTTGGACGGGTTTAGCATATTTTTGAATATTCATAAGGAAAAGCAGTGTTACAATGAAGTTTTGTAGATATAAAAAAATCTCGGCGGTACAATAAATGCCAAAACAAAACAGAGAAGAAGAGATTCTCAGTGACACCTGTAGCTGTGATGGCGATCGAGAACTGGCCAAGAGCAAAAATAGAGATGGCGAGCGAGAGAAAGCGAGGGAGACACGGAGGAGGAGCGGCGACAGAATACTGGTAAAGCCGGAGCAACGGCGCTAAGAGGGAGAGAAACGGAGGTCGGAGAAGGATTAGAGATTTTGGTGATTTTGGTGATTTTGGTGCTTGCTGGTTCATAAGCAATAAAATCATTAGTTTAGTTTCCACATCGTTTGTATTGGGTGCAGGGCCGCCCCGCCGGGCTTTAAAAGCTTTAATACTCGCAATTGTTAAGAAAAAAAGGTTACAAAGATTTAAAAGAAATAAATTGTCTGGTTATTTCATATTTAATCAATATTTAACTTGTAATCAAAATAATATTAAATAAAATTTTAAAAATTTTATAATATCAAAATAAAACCAAAAAAATTAACTAATAGTAGCCAATAATTACTTAAATAATACATTTTGACATTTTTGGTCGCAAAATTATTAATTAAAGTTCTATTAACAAAAATAAATTAATTCAATATAGAAAAAATATGAATGCTCACAAGTGATACTCAAATTATATAATAATTATGTAAATAAGACGCGTATTAAATAAATGAAGAACAAATTAGACTCATTGTTTTTGGGGTTAGGTTTGGATTTAGGTTTGAGTTTGAGCTTTATTTTGATTTTTTTTTTGGAATTGGGCACTTTTGGTATTAGTAGGCTTTTATTTATTAATTTAAACATAATTTAATAGAAGGTATTAAAAATTAGAGGCCTTATTTTTATAAAAAAATTAGAAGCCCAAAGAAGTTGGCTCATAAACAATAAGGCATGACCGGTCCTCGTCAGGTCATTTGAAAATTAAAAAAAATGAGATAATAGTACTATTCCTCCATTTTTTTGTTTACATAACTAAAAATGAGAGACATTGAGAAATTTGGTTTTATCTAAAAACATAAGTTTTAAATATCTCCAAAATTGAAGAGATTTAAAAAGAAAAGAATTCCTTGGAAATACTATTGTAATAATGCCAAAATTGGCCCTCTAAACAAAAAATAAATAAATAAAAAGAATTGTTATCCTAGGGTTTAAAATACAAAGAATTTTGAACAATGTGAACTCATGGACAACTAATGATGATTTTGAGATTTTTTTTGGATAGTTTGAGAATGAATTTGCATTTATAACCGATTTATAATAGATGTGTTGTGAGATAAATATCCATTTCTAGCTAAAAGGTTAATTTAGTAAATTTTTCTAATTTATTTATTTTCTTTCTCTTATGTACTATGTAGACTAACCAAATAAGAAAGAAGAGAACCTTTTTTTTTCTACTTATCCAAACAAGATAAAGAGAAAATACATTTTTTTAAATTTTTTCTTATTATTTAATATTCTTTTCTTTTTCTTTTTCTTTTTCTCTCCTTGTTCCCAACGGACTGTTAGAGAACTGAGGTATGAGGCAGAGAGGGAATGCTTCACAAATCACGGACAGAAGTGGTGCATATGTCTGGCAACAAATGTGCTTCACAAATCACAGGCTGCGGTGCTGAGGAAAAAATAGCACAAATTTTGGGGAAAATTTTAGTGAACAGAAGTATTAAGTCCATGTTTGGGATATTTAAAGAAATTTGATTTTTAAGAGATTTGGCTTTTTAAAAAAATAAAATAAAAAGATTAGATTATTTTGGATAATTTTTTGAAGTAGTTTTTTGCTTTTTTGCTTTTTATTTAAATGTTTAAAATTCTATTATTTTTTGGTTTAAGTTGTAGTGTTTGTGATATAGGGACCGCTTTTTTGTTTTTGTGAAGAGGGTTGAGTTTTTAAATTAGTCATTTTACTCTAAAAAATTAGAACGTTTAGAATGTGCATAGATTTTTTTCTTGAAATTTTTTTTAAAAAAATTAATGACTTTTTAAATATGTCAAACAACAAGCTTAAAAGCTAACATTTTGTATAAAAAAACACATTTTTAAGTGATGCCAAATATGGGCTAATTTATGTGCGGGGTATGCCGGTATGAACCTATATGTATTCCGACAATTCGAATTGATTCAAATCGTGATTTTATAAGAAAAAATGAGTAATGGTTCTCACATTATCTTAGCTAGACCTAGCCAACTTTTGTTACCAATTTCACAATTTTTCAAATGGCTCATTTTAAAGTTAATTTTTTATTTATTTGTTAATGGTTTTGAAAAATCAATTAACACCACCATTTGAACTCACTTAAAAAATGTGTTGGACTCACCTAGTTTTAATTTTTAAGTTAACTAATACCCATTTTCAAGTCAGCTAAAACCCATTTTTCCAGTAATTTGAGGGATCTAGATTTTTTCTTTTAATTGGATGCATGGTTTGATACATGTATTGTGAAAGATTCAATATTGAGAACTTAGGTGGAACACATTTTATTTGTGACCATTCAGTCTTGAAATTGAAGTGTAATATTTTTAATTTTTAAGTTTCTCTTATCGAGAAAAAAAAAAGATTAAGATCAAAAAAATAAAATAAATTTTAGAAAAACTTATAAAAAAATGCAAAAAGTGTTTCTTTCCAAATTATACCATAGAGCATCTCTAACGGCATCACCATTGAAAACTCGAATGGCGAGAAAGTTGCAAAATTCGAGCTCTAATGAACTCGCCATCCTCCTCGCCAATTTAGGGCTCAAAGAAATGGCTCGCCAATTCTGGCGAGCTGTGCAATTTTTTGGCAATGTGATCAACGGGCAAATTTTTGAAAATCCTAGAGCAAAACAGCTCTAAACAGGTTTGGAAGCGATCTGAAAATCTTGTTTGGGAACTCTGTTCTTCAGCCTCTTGTTTGTGAACTCTGTTCGCGATCTGAAAATCTTGTTTCCTCTTGATCTGAAAATCTGTTCGCGATCTGAAAATTTTCTTTGTTCTCCTCGTTCTCCTTCTTCGTTCTCCTCTGTTTCCACTTGATCTAATTGGCGAGCTGTGCAATTTTTTGGCAAGGTGATGCCCGTGCAAATTTTTGAAAATCCTTGAGCAAAACAGCTCCAAACAGGTTTGGAAGCAATCTGAAAATCTTGGGAACTATGTTCTTCAGCCTCTTGTTTGTGAACTCTGTTCGCGATCTGAAAATTTTCTTTGTTCTCCTCGTTCTCCTTCTTCGTTCTTCTTTGTTTCTTCTTGATCAGGTGTTGTGTTGATGGAGATGTATTGTTAATATAT
>JAOTRH010201453.1:0-11223 GCA_034768845.1 Heliamphora exappendiculata | reverse complement strand
ATTAATTTATATAGTCAGTAGTCAGTACTAAATTAATTACCCCAAATGTCCCGTTCAATACACACAAAGTGTACTAGTATGGAGAGTCAGAACAATAGACGACGCTATTATTTGTTTCCCGTAATCAAGACATGCTTACTAAAACTCTATGCCACAGTCGTACCGATGATATATCCATTTCTATCTAAACTGTTAACATAAAATTTATATTCTGCAAGAACCTAAAATCTGATCTTCTGTGTGTAAGCCGTACTCTACACAGCAGATTAAATACTATATAAAATATCGAACATCCATGCATAACAAATAAATGATATACATATATTGCTCATAAAGATTCTCATAAAATAAAAAATAAATTTTATTAAAAATAAATTAAATACTAAAAACATAGTTTTCAGTATACTAACCCTAATACAAGATTCGATGGTTTGATAAAATTTCATTGGTTTGAAGGTTCTGAGTTCAAATACCGAGCTTGGATCATTTCCCGAAGATCGTACTGAGGTACCATTCAACCTGTTTTTATCATTGAATTCACCTAAGATTAGGCGGGATCAAATTGGGGTGTCTACACATACCGTCTGGCTTTACCTCCCCAGTTGGCATCTGTGCACAACATATTTCATATTTTATACTTCGAAAGTACATGCCTGAGCCGTCACGTGTTGTGAGACCCTGTTCTATTTCTTTTTGAGTTATATACATATTTGACATGTTCATTCATGTTTATCTATGTTTTGATGCATGTTTGAGTTTAAATATCCATGCTGGGTTAGTTCCCGAGGTTGCTAGAAGTTACGGTTCGAATTTTAAAAATTTTAAAAAAATATATATTTTGGAGACCTATAAATATCTTGAGTTAAATATTTTTAAAAAGATATTTTCAAAATTTACTCCCTAAATTTCCTCCTTTTTCTTTGTACCTTCTCTCTAACTTCTCGGGGGCCTGTGGCTTAGTTTTTAACGATCCAACTGTCGATCTTTATTGCTGGCATCGTGGTCTACGCATCCATCCAATCAGAATTTTATTCAGGCGAAACTCGATTTGCCCGTGGATTGAGACGTCGAGTTTTCAACTCACCAAGGTAGGATCCTAGACTGTGAAGTTGTTAAAGGGTGTTACGTGTAATCTTATGCATACCTACCATTTAAAAATTCATGAAAAATGATTTATGTTTAAATCAAATTTTTGGTTTAAAAACCGTTTTCCATCATTTTGGTGGATGGATGTGTTTTTCGAGAGTTTTCTTTCGAGGTTTTGGTGTGAGGTTTGAACTTGTGAGTGTCCGAGAGTGTTATATGGATGTTTGGAGGCTTGATTTGAGGAATGGAGGGCAAAATCATAGCAAAAATCATTTTTTTTCTGGGTTGCCCAGTCGACTGGATCATGGTGATCAGTCGACTAGATCTTGATTTGGGCTTCTCAGTCGACTGGACCAGGAGGGTTAGTCGACTGGAGTCCTTCTGTTTTGTGCCCAATCGACTGGACCAGTGGGTCAGTCGACTGGATTTCTTCTGTTGGACTTTACTTGTTTTCCAGCAAGTTTCCAGTCGACTGTGTGAGTGGAACCAGTCAACTGAGGTCTAGGTTGTGGTTTGGGTGGTTTGGTGATCTTTTTTGGTGAATGGTTGGGTTTTTTTTAGAAAAAAAGGTTCAATTTTTGCAAAAAAATGTGTTTTATTGAAGGTTTGAAGCTAGCCTGTGAGGTTGAGTCTCAACTTTTAAAATGCTTTGATGAAAATATGTTCTTACATGTTTTTTTGATCTCCATGGTTGATGGATTGGATCTCGTTTTATACATGTGTTGTATAAATTATTTTATGAATTTTGAAATGGTTTTCCATAGATGTACCGTAGCAGTGGGTTTGTTGAGTTGGGCTTACATTGCTCCTCGGTGAAAGTCCATAAACGTGCGCAACGTAGGTGCTTTGTACCTTTTGGTTAATCCCCTTAAATTAAGCCAGTTGCCTCCATGAATGGCGTTCTGTGGGTGCTTTAGACCCTCAGGTTTTGGGCCCGTAAATTAAGCAGCAGATGCTTTGGACCTTTGGGTTGATCCTGTAAATTAAGCTGGTTGCCTCCGTTAATGGCGTCGTTGTCGTAACTCCGTATAGAACTTGTCATTACCGAACAGGGCTTAAGTGGTGACTAGGGTAATAGGCAGGAGTCTATAGTTATTACCTTTGTCTGTATGGCAGAGTTGGTACATAGGATTATATTTTATCTCTTTCTCCTTAGCTATGTGGTCCGAGTAGAGGACACTATTTTATTATTGCTTTTCCTTAACTGTGGCATGATATCTGTCAGGATGATATGCATAGTTTCAAGGATGAAAAAACTGATAATTTTTTAGAGGAAAACCTTTTAGCTCCTGTGGTTGAGCTTATGTGCTTATGATTGCATAACATGCTTTACAGCTTTATGTAGTCTATTTCTATTGGGCTTCGGCTCACGGTGTGTGATTTTGTCGTAAAACCATTTTTAGGTAAACATGCGGAGTTGACCTATAAGCAGTGGTGATGGAAGACTTGCTATAGTTTTCCTATTTTTGTGACATGTAATTTACAGATAATGCCTGTTTCAAAAGGTGAGTTTTGTATGCCTTAAGGCGATATACTTATTCATGTATGAGAATGCATGTTTACTGTTTATGAGAGTTCAACTTTAAAAATTTTTTATCCAAATGTTGTATATTTTTTAGTTGATGATTTTTCAACTACAAATCTTATTTTCATAAACAGTGTTATAGTGGGCTTTCGCGTGACCTTGGAGTTTGGGGCGTAACAACTTGGTATCAGAGCTCTGGGTTCGAATACCTAAGAGCCATGGGAATGAGGGTACATCACCTTTGTGAAGATGTGTGTGTTTAAACCGTGTTTGAATTTTGTGTTTAAATCGTATTTGATCGGACAAAAAGCATGTTTTGCATTTGTCATGGTTTATTACAAAGTTGGTGGACGTGTGGGTGTCTGTGGTTTTCAAAAAGGTGGGTTTTAAAAATAGAGAAAGTTATGTAAAAGTTATGAAAACCATGTTTAGGAAGTTTGGGAGCTAACCCTTAGGGTTGAGCCTTGGTTTTAAATGTTTCGGTTGAAATGGTGAAACATTGAAATGTGTTGATCGTTCTACTTTGGTTATAGACGACATGGCGGAAGGCTGTCGGACATTTTGTGCATGAGTAATGTATAGCTTTAAACGTTTTCACAGTCGAGCTACGTGTTTTTAATGATTCAATAAATATGCCGTAATAATGCGTGTGTATTTGGGCTGCGATTACTCCTCGATAAAAGTCTAAAACCTTTACACATGTAGGTGCTTCGCTCCTTCGAATGAATCTCCATAAATAAAGTGGTTGTCCCATTGGGAGGCGTGCTATTATAACTCTATATAGAACTTGTTATTACCTAACGGGTCATTCATTCCCCCGGAGCTAGGGTAATCGACAAGAGTCTATAGTTGTTATCTTTGTCCCCGGTGTGAGAGAGTCAGTACATCAGAATCATTGTCAGTTGTGGAAATCGAATGGAAAATAACATTTTGTTAATGTTTCTCTTAAACTGTTGGACGTTATTTGCATTATATGAAAATGTGTGGTTTTGAGAATGAAAAACTATTTTGAGGCTTGTAAAGTCGAATCAATTCTATACTACGTGATTGCATATCCTGTTTTACTTTATTATACTTTGTTCTTATTGGATTTCGGCTCACGTTGTAGGATTTAAAAACTTTTTTCAAGTAGTTTGGATCACGTGGGTTGATCCAGAGAAGCCGGAGGTAGCGAAAGACTTTTCTTAGTTTTCCTTTTTGTTTAAACAATGTTTTGGTATGTGTGCCTTTGAGCATTTATTTTAATGCATGCATGTTGTATGATCCATAAAAGAAACCTTAGGTTCGTTGTTGATTTCCATTTCCATATGTTTGGATGTTTGCCTATGGGTTTCGATACTTTATTATATTCATTTCAAGTCGAAAGAGTGATTTTTTTATCACATAAACATTTTTTTTGGTCCCAAATATATTATTTGTTCGAACCCTACTTCAAAAATGAGATTTTTAGGTATGTTTTTTATACTTAGAAAGATTTTCTTGTTTTTGGCTTGAAAATCTCTCGGGTGTCTCACCGCTCAAGCAGTGGAGAGTCCGCTCGAGCGAACAGCCGCTGTGTGAAAAAGTTGGGTTTCGTTTCAAAATGAGATTTTTGATTGTAAAAGCTTGGGGGTACCCTTTTTGAATTAAAATGGCATATTTTGTTAATTATTTTACAAATAAAATCACGTTTTTATTTCGATTTCCGTGGAGTTTTATAATTTGAAAATCGAGGCGTTACACAAACCCCTAATATGGTTCGCTAGGACCTTAGAGGCTCATCCTAGGACAAACTGTGCTCCACCCTCGGGGTATGAAGTGAACAATTTTTCATCTAATAAAACATGAATCTTGGAACAATGATGGACTCCTGGAATTCATATACTTCAACCAAGATAAGTTTTCTACTAGCAATATGGTGTCTTAGACTAAATGCTTTGATGAGCTTCATAAATAAAGCTTAGCTGTGTTAGCTGCTGGGGTTTTAGTCAACAAACCCCCGATAAGACGTCAAGATAAGAAATCGCGAACACAAACAAGGAATAGGAACGAGAAAACAATCATATAAATAAGAAACACAAAGTTTACGTGATTCAGCAACTGTGCCTATGTCCACGAGTGCTGTGGATTTTCACTATGATGATCGAAAAATGAGTTACAAGAGTCTTGGGCTTATTTTCATGTCTCATATAAGTCTCTAAAACCAACTCTGATAAAGAATCCTACCAAAAACAATATTAGAAACCCTAAGAATAAAACAAGTCACGGCGGCAGTGCTTAAGCGCTAGTCGAGCGCCTTGCGAGCGCCCTCTACTGGAACCTGGGCCTGGTCTGGCACTTGAGTGCCCCTAGAGCTCTCCATTCTAGAGTACCGGTGCTTGAGTGCCCCTTAAGCACCCCTTAAGTGCACCATTCTAGAGTACAGGCGCTTGAGCGTCCCTTAAGCGCCGGCTTTTGGAATTATGTGCTCTAGTGCTTATTACGCTCCACACATCCCAACAATCTACAACTTGGAGACTAATCCAGCCACTAACCCAATGCTGTTGTTAGAAAAACTTCACAGTCACATAGAAAATCAACCTAGTAGCATCCAACCTTGTCTTCAAGCTAGAAGACCAACTAAAGTCGAGCATAGCTTCAGTTTCTCAATGGTAACTGTATTTGTTAACATGTCATCCAGATTCTCACTAATGCAGATCATTTCTAGAGATAACACCCATTCGTCCAAAAGTAAGCGAATGAATTGATACCTCAATTTAATGTGCTTCGTCTTAGAATGAAACACCATGTTCTTCGCAAGATAAATGGCACTCTGACTATCACTGAATAGAACATTGCCCTTCTTCTTCTTACCCAATTCATCTAGAAAATACTTTAACCAAGTCATCTCCTTGCTGGCTTCAGTAACGACGACATACTCGGCTTTCGTTATAGTGCTACTATCTTCTGGAACCTCTGACACCCAACTGACTGTCGTACCACCTAAGGTAAAAACATTCCCAATTGTACTCTTTAAGTGATCTCTGTCACCACCCAAGTCCACATCCATGTAACTGTGTAAATCCATTGGACTCCGTTTAAAACACAATGCCACATTTATGGTACCTTTCAGGTATCTAAGAATCCATTTCACTATTTCCCAATGCTGCTTTCTAAGATTGCTCATGTACCTACTGACGACTCCCACTGCATGTGATATATCTGACCTAGTACAAACCATAGCATACATTAGATTTTCGACGGGTGAGGTGTATGGAACTAGTTTCATGTACTCCTGCTCCTCCTCGACCTTAGGTGGCTGATTCGTAGCAAGTCAAAAATGACTGCTCCTCCTCCATGTGATAACATCAAAGTTCTTACAACTCTATCCCTCTTAATCCTCATCTCAAGAAATTTTTTTGCAGTACCCAAATCATTCATTTCAAACTATTTTGATAGTTGACTCTTCAAATCATTTATCTTCTGCGTGCTTGATTCGGCAATAAGCATATCGTCTATATACAAAAGTAATATAATCTAACTGTCATCAAACCTCTTGAAATAGCAACAATGATCTACCTGGCATCTAACAAAGTCATTCTTGAGCTTGCATACCACCTCCTCCTTTTCACGTGCTGTAAATTCCTGCGGTTGCTTTATGTAAATATCCTTCTCCAAATCACCATAGAGGAATGTTGTCTTCACATCCATCTGCTCAAGATACAAATCTTCAGCTACCACAATTCCTAACACAATTCTGACTATCGTCAACTTCACAACTAGAGAAAATATTTATGTGTAGTCGACACTTTCTTTCTATTGAAACCCCTTCACAGCTAACCTGGCTTTGTATCGCTTGTTGCCGTCATGTTTTTTCTTGATCCAATAAACCCACTTGTTATGCAAAGCTTTCTTTCCTTGTGGTTGTTCAGCTAATTCCCAAGTCTAGCTTTACATGAGAGAATCCATCTCATCCTGCA
This sequence comes from Heliamphora exappendiculata, assembly GCA_034768845.1. Lineage (NCBI taxonomy): Eukaryota > Viridiplantae > Streptophyta > Magnoliopsida > Ericales > Sarraceniaceae > Heliamphora > Heliamphora exappendiculata. The sequence goes on along the minus strand of JAOTRH010201453.1, from coordinate 4,674 downwards.
TAGCTAACTCCTACTTAATAAAATCATCAACCTACAATGCTTTGTCATAACTTTCTGGTTCACCCCCATTAGATAGCAACAAATAGTATAATGATGGAGAATACCATTATGTAGGTCTAGGGACTCTAGTAGACCGTCTCAACTTCATCACATGAGTATTTGGTTCTTTTTGCTGAACTATATTTTCAAGGTTATTTTGCACCTTGCTATTCATATCCTTTTCAGAAATTTCCTCTAGCTCTACTTGTTCAGAATCTGTAAGAAAACATCAAAAATCACAGTCATATCCTTATACATGACCTTTACATTGAATACAACATCTCTACTATGAATGATTTTTTAATTCTGATCATCCCATAACTGATAACCAAACTCATATGTGCCATATTCAATAAAAGTACATTTGATAGACTTAGATTCTAGTTTATTCCTATCACCAGCATCGACATGAACAAGGAAACATAGCCAAAAACTTTTAAGAATGATAAGTTTACCCCCTTACCACTCCAAGCCTTTTCAGGTATCTTTTCCTCCAAAGGAATAGATGGACCACGATTCACGAAATAAGCTACAGTGCTAACTGCATCAGCCCAGAACAGATGTGGCAAATCGAAGTGTATCCTTATACTTCTAGCACGTTCAGTTAATGTTCTATTCACCCGTTCAGCAACCCCATTGATCTGAGGTATTCTTGAATGAGTCTTCTCCATCTTGATCCGTTCAAAGCACAGAACTTTTTGAACCCAGTATCAATATACTCCTCGTTATTGTCTGATCTCAAGCACTTGACTTTCAAACCTGTTTCATTCTCTACCAAAGCTTTCGCCTCTTGAAAGTGGCAAAGACATCAGATTTATTTTTCAAAAAATAAACTTATACCTTTCTCATCGAGTTGTCAATGAAAGTGACGAAATAAGATGAACCCCCAAGTGATAAAACTAGGGTAGGCCCTCATACTTCTATATGAGCAAGCTCTAATTTCTCTGCTTTCAAAGTTCTGCCTGCTAGAAAAACTGACCCTCTTCTGTTTCACAAAGATACATTCTTCACACACATTCAAATCAATAGATTTTAGCCCCGATAACTTTCCTCATGACAAGAGTGTCTTCATCCATTTCTCGTTCGTGTGTCCCAACCTTTTGTGTTAAAAATCCAAAATAATTTTAGTATCAACAATAGATATGAGACTTCTATTGTTTGTCGTCATGTACAAAGTACCTTCTTTCTTTTTTCGAGCAACCACAAGTGATCCCTTCGTGATCTTTCACAGTCTACTGATGAAATTGACCGCGTGACCTTTGTCATCCAGCTGCTCCATAGAAATCAGATTCTTCTTCAAACTAGGTACATGTCTGACATTCAGCAGCTTCCACACAGAGCCATTTCACAAACTAATCCAGACATCCTCTTTACCCACAATCTTAAAGGTTCATCATCAGCTAGAAAAACCTTACTGAAATCACCGCTAACGTAGTTTTTTATGATTTCCCGATATGACATAGAGTGGAATAACGTGCCAAATTTTAAAATTCATGACTCCATAGGACTGTCAATACTGCAAATTAAGGCATTTTGAATGTCTTAAGCTGTTGTGGCATTCATAGAATTCTAACGATTCTTGCTTTTCTTTGGTGCTTTACAATCTTTTCTGATATGCCCCTTGTTTCCATAGTTCCAATAGGTGACACCCCCTTTAAAATTACTTCTCTTCTTAGATTTTGACCTTCAACGATTAGAGTTTCTGTCTATTATTCTTTCCCTCATCTCCGTACTCAAAGCTCATCCCAATGATTCACCTATTTCTCGTCTCTGGATTTCTTCACTGAGAATCAGGTCTCGAACATCTTCAAACCTCAATTTTGACTTCACCGATGAGTTAATCACGGTTGTAACAGTGTTATTCTAACTCTCAGGCAAAGAGGACAGGTGAATCAACGCTCATACCTCATCGTCAAACTCAATAGACACAGCTTAACTGAGTCGTTACCGTGTTGTTCTGCAACTGACCCACCTTCTGCTTTCTTCAGGTTGAACAATCTTTGCATCAGATAAATCTTGTTGACTATAGTTGGCTTTTCGTACATGTCGGTTAAAATCGCCATCAAACCCACTGTCATCTTCTCCTTCGCGATGTTAAAGGCAACGTTCCGCGATATGGTTAATTTGATAACCTCCGAGGCCTGTCTGTCAAGGAGTGCCTAATCTTCCTCCTTCGTGCCTTTTGGCTTCTTACCCCGGAGGAATAGGTATAGATTCTTCTGGTACAAATAGACTTCAATCTGCATCTTCTAGAATCCAAAGTCTATATCGGTGAACTTCTCAATCTTGACCTTTCTGTCTTCTGTCGCCACCGCCTTCACCCAACGAACCAAGCTTTAATACCAGTTGTTGGGGTTTTAGTTAACAAACCCCCGACAGGACGTTGAGATAAGTAATCACGAACACGCACAAAGAATATAAACAAGAAAACAATCACACAAATAAGAAACACAAATTTTATGCGGTTCGACAACTGTGCATATGTCCACGGGTGCTGCGAATTTTCACTATGATGATAAAATAAATGAGTTACAAGAGTCTTAGGCTTATTTTTCTGCCTTATACACATCTCTAAAACAAATTTTGACACTAAATCCTACCAAAAATGATATTAGATACCCTAATAATAAAACAAGTCACGGCGGCGGTGCTCGAGCACTTATCGAGCGCCTCGTAATCGCCCTCCACTGGAACTCGGGGATAGTTTGGCGCTTGAGCACCCCTTGAGCGCCCCTTGAGTTCTCCATTCTGGAGAACTAACGTTTGAGCATCCCTTGAGCACCGGCTTTTGAAATTCTGTGCCTTGATGCTTATTAGGCTCCACACATCCCAACATTAGCCTACAAACCCGATGCATCTTGCATTATATTTGGAAGACCACTCGAGCGGTCTATGTTGGCTTGAATGGTGATTATCTTATGAGCTATGATTTTGGATTTTGAAAAATAATATTTTAATTTGATTAAAATTCTGCAAAGAGTTCTTCTTTAATCACGAATGTTTTATTGGCTTCTCTTATTATAAATAGGGGCTATACTGAGTTCAAAAACATTATAGAGACATACATTGTAAAGAGGCAAAATAAATTAAAGATCAATTTTCTCAAGTGTTCGGGGCTCATTATTAACAAGTTCATTCTTCTTTACCATTGGTATATTCCTAAAGTTGCCATCGGTAGATTCTGTCAGCATAAAGTATTGAGAATTCAATACTTAAAGAAGTATTAAGAATTCGGTATTGTGGTGAACAAATACAGGGAATAGTTCACGTGGATTCAACAAGCGAAATTTAAGATGTTTAGGTCGAGGATTCAACTAGAGTCTGTAAGTGTCTTGTAATTGTTAAGTGATATAATACTTAATTTACCTGAACTTGGATTAGTCCCGTAATTCTTACCCGAGTTGAAATTTTTTACTTAAAAAATGCAGGTCTCTTTTTTGTGCAATTGATTTAATTTTTTAATTGTTTGAGATTGGCTAGATTTAAAATAATTCACTGACTAACATTATTCCCATTATGCTGCACGTAAAATAATTTAAATATGATTATTTTTTCAATTGATATTAAAGTAAAAGCTCACTCATGTTTTTCTTTAAAAAATAATTGATACATTTTTTGATTAAAAATATTAAAATATTTTTGATTAAAAATTTATAATATTTTATTTTATATTAAAAATATTTTTTGAATGAAATCTTGATAACCGTCAGCCATAGATTTTCTCAAGAAAGAAACTTTTATTATTAAATCATCCAAATGTACTAGTTGTAAGTATATATGTGAAAATTCATAAAATGTGTTAATTGATCATGAAGATGAATCTGATTGTGAACCAGAAAATTATGAGCCCATTCAACATGTACATGAAAAATTATACAAAGAAAGTTTTAAATTGGTAAGATTAAATTTAAAATTGGCTACCAAAAAAATTGCTAAAAAAAGAAAGAAACAATTTGAAGTAAGATTTGTCTGAGACTCAATTAGAGGATAGTCAATTAAAAAGTCAAAGAGTCATCTTATTTGAAAAATTGATTGCAACAGAAAAAGAGATGAATGATTTGATTGAATATGCAAAAATTATAAAGATAAAATTGTTAATCTTGAAAAAAACTTGCATGAGAATGTCGAATCAAATAAATCTTTTGAGACTAGAGTGATTGATTTAGAATGTAATTTTGATACTTGTAATGTTTTTCTCAAGTAATTTAATACATGTTCAAAGGTTCTAGATGATATTTTGAAAGTAAAAAAAGTTTCTTCTAACAGAAGTGGTCTTAGATATACTGGTAGAGCTTTATCTTCAAATTCTGCAAGTAAAATTAAATTTGTTAAATATGTTATTTTCACACATATCATTCAAAAATTAGTTTTTCAACCAAAACTTATTCCATATAGGTCAATGTTCAAAATTCTACGCTTAAAGTCAATGCCCCAAAACTTTCCTTTAGAAATAAATTTGTACACGTGTGTCATAATTGTGGCATAGTTGGACACTTCAGGCCTCTTTGTAGGAAGCTATATGTTGGGAGAATTTCCAACGCCGACATAAAATATATGCTCGGGGATCCAGAAAATACATTTTTATTAAACTTTCAACAATTACATAAATCTGAAATTTACAGAGAATGAAATAAC